>JAIPRM010012037.1:0-12420 GCA_025469315.1 Stegophylla sp. TES_Ste_2020 | reverse complement strand
CTATCCAAAATTTGACAAAAAAAAAAAAAAAAAAATCGAAAATCATAATTTTTTGATCCAAACTTTATAAAGAATCAAACATAGATAGACAATAATATAAGAAACGTTTTTGCGCGAGAAAATTTCGAAAATGTAAAAAAAAAATTGGACATTTTTTTAACATTTTTTTTATTAAATTAAAAAAAAGTAAAGTAAAGTAAAGTGTAGACAAGAAGCCGGACATACTATGCACCACGGATATTCTTCACTCTTCGGGTCAGATACTCTTGGTGGGTATATTGAAAATGACGACTATTATAATATGTTGTTGTTTATATTATTAACTTCCTTCGTTCAGAATTATATTATTGAAGAAATGATTTATCATAACTTTGAAATTCGACACATCACCAATAGTATCTGATCCTAGGAGCGAAAAATATCAATGGTGCAAAGTGTGATTGGTTTTTTAATAAATAACGATTTGCGTTACATTTGTCTTATTCAAAATTAAATGTGACCAAGAATTTAAATCTAGGTCATCATTTAAAATTTGGTTAGGTTGTGTAATAGATGAATATCAAATTTTATACTAACTTACATTTCACTTATATTAACTTAGATGTAATTATTTGATACACTATAAACCTATTCACATCACTAGTACACTTAACAATATTCATAACACATTATCATTACCTAGTTAAATGATGCCGTCATAGAAATAAAAATATTATCATGTAGGTAATATATTTAAGTGTAATCAGTGATTTTAATTTTAATTTAAATGTGATCAACTAAAGTGTAAGGTAGCTATAAAATATAATTATATATCATCAACAAACTAATTAAATTTATGTTATATTATGTAATGTATTGTATATTGTACGCTATGAATTTACAAATAAAATATCTATAAAAATATGTATCTGATATTATTATGAATTACGATACATTCATAGGCCAGTGGGCATGATTAATTTAAGGGGGGAAAAAAAGTCAACAGTTTAAAAAAATCAACCACTAGTTGAATATGAATACAACGAAATATTTGGGGAACATTAAAATGTTCTGGACATACAACTCGCACCAATTAATCTCATGACGTAGTAGGTGACTTATCATTTTATCTCTTCTAACATCTATGGTATTAGCGTCAAAAAATACATGATAGCGACAAAACATTATCAACTTTTGATCCTCACTTTTTTCATTAGGTATATATTTAAATTTTATGATTGTAATTTATTAATATTATAAATAATATTACTGTTATTATTTATTATAATTATTTTGGTACATTTTATATTTTACATTTGATTCATGACATACCTATTATATAAATATTTTATTTAAAATTATTATTTATGTAGGTAATGCAAATTAGAAACATTATTATTATTTTTTTCAAATACATTTAATGTGGAGATTTCCTATTTGATAAACATTGATAAAAATTAAAAATTAATTAAATTAATAGACAATTTTCTTCATTGTCTGTCTTATAATAACAGAATCACAATTTTTTACAACGTATGTTCGATAAAATTACTCCACTTAGGAGCATCTGAACTTATGAACTTTTTCCATAAAATTTAAAACTATTGACAAATAATAACTATTACATTTACCACGTTGACTTGACCGAAGTACTTCTTGAAACAAATGATTTTGAAAATAAATTACGTCATCACTATTTCAGTAATTGCAATAATTATTGTAGAAAGCGGATATGTACCTAATACTACTTGAAAAATGGGAAAATTTAATACAATAATTGCGTTGCGTTTACATTCTGCATCTGTTTCCTGATCTGTTTCCTCAACTTCTTTTAATAACCGGTTAAGTTTACATACTTTTCGGTGGAGTTTATAATCCAAAATACATTTTAAGTAAGTAAAGACGTAAAATGTAACGTGAATTGGAATGTTATAAACACGCTTTGTTGACAGTAGCATATTATGTTCGAAGGTCAAATAAATTAATTCAATTCCAGGGGCATATCCACGAGATTTAAACTTGGCTTAATTTCACTTTGACTGACGCAATAAATGATAATAAACTTAGTGGACGGTTTAACTATGAAGAATATTAAATAATTAATTGAATTTTAAAGAGAAGGTCAAAAATAAATATGGAAAACAACCAAGGAAAGACAGTAATTTCGTATTTCAAAAACGATTTAATAACAATTATCTAAATTTTGTGTTTTGTATTGACAACAAACTGTTATTACGTATATTACATTTTTTTTTTTTTTTTTCATATTGGAAAAGCACGTTTTTTTCAGTTCAGGTGAGTATTTAAATTGTGTGATACCAAGTGATGAAATAACTGCGGGCGCCCTTGGACGTAGGTACTGTCGAACAAGTAAACAAAATACATGTTTTTTATTTCATAAATCTCCATCTCAGTGGATCGTCACAATGGTTCCGGTTGATTAAGGTTTCGAAGAGCTTATATATTCAGTCAAAACATTTCTTTGTGTTGACTACATTTGCTGTGTAGTAAACATGGTTTGCTTATTTTTGCATACGTTTAAACATGATTTTTTTGTTCCTTTGCCAGTTAGTAAATAAACAATTTACATACCTAATGTAAGAGTTTTTTTTTAAAAAAAATGTATTTACATGTTTAATTTATGTTATAGAGCTATAATAGCTATGTTTATTATTCGTTTACCTACTTCCTACTCTAATTGCAACCATCAATAACGCATGCGAAAATACATAATAATTTGATTATTTCACATTTCATTGTTTAGAATAATTATTAAGATAAACAACTTCAATTAATACCAGGTAATCGTATACAACAACTCAATATAATTTATTTGTTATCAAAATTCCTTACGAACATTAATTAAATTTACATTGTTGCCTTATCGCACGTTTACCGTCGTCGTGGCATCAATTCCATGCTACACGATAGTAGATGATTTAAATTATAGCGCAACTTTATAATATGCATTTATATTTACGTGTAACATAATTAGCATAAAAATTAAAATAAAGGAATATTTAATGAAGAAGACGCCATAAAATTAATTATTTGTAGAAATAATGAAGATTATTATTTTTACAACCACAAAAGATTAACAAATAGTTGCGAAATATCGCAATTTTGCATTTATAAATTACCTATTCAAGATCTTGTATGATGTAATTACATGTAGTATTTTAAATTATGTTCTTTCATAGTTTACGATTTTTTGAAAATATAAAAAAGCTCAGTACGTTTTATTCGATATAAACTATTTAAAAATTAAAAACACTATCCATCAATGGACTTATGGATACCAGAAGATAGACACAGCAGTTAGGAGGAGGCTTAGCCCTCTCCAAACATATTTTAGACCTTCCCAGTGCTCGACTTGGGGGAGGACGTGGAGGGACGGCGTGCCCCTTCTATTTTTTAAATATTTTAAGCGTACCCCTACTAATTTAAAAAAAATCACCAACAGGTATATGAAAAATTAAAATTTTGGGGGACGCTAATTTTTTTTGCCACTTATGCGTCCCTCTTCTTATTTTTTTCCAATTCGAGCACTGGACCTTCCCTAAAAAAATAATCATCTTCGTTTCTTGGATTCTTCCCGAACAGAGTAATGGCTTGGGGTAATTTTTTATTTTTTATTTTTTTTTCTTATTTAACATTTTATCACTATTATTGTATTAAATTCTTGTAAAAAATAATATCATAGATTCTGAGAGGAGCTAAGAACCTAACCTGTTATTACAAAGTTGCTTATTTTTTCTATTTTATTTTTTCTGTTAATAGTTTTAAATAGAAAAACACTTGTCCAAAAATTTCGAACAGTAACTTTTTGAATCATAATTTAGCTCTAAATTGTACTTTTTTCTTAAACTTTTTTTTAATCTAATCTTTATGAAAATTCAAATATAGATAGACATTAGACAATAATATGAGAAATGTTTCGGAGCAAGAAAGATTTTAATGCGTGAAACACTTTTTTTTCGTTTTCTCAGTTAATAATGGAGTATAAAACTGGCTGAGCAACAAACATTTTTTTTTTTTTTTTTAATAACAAACTTTATAATGTTTAATTGTTTTGAATAAACTGAAGCCTAGAATCATTTTATTGATGAAATAATTTATCGGTTTTTTAAAATTCAATACACCCACTCGATGAACCTATCAGGTTTTATTCTTTAAACCAAAACTTTCACTCGAGGAACGAAGAATACCCATGCTGGGAAATATTGCCGGTATTTTTCAGTTTATTATGTTTGACGACAAATAATGTATTTTACTTATTAATATTATAATAGTGTATGTTTTGACCTATATCAGTGTTTCATAACCTGAGGGGCGCGCCCTTTTTGGGAGAAGTGTACAACATTGCTGGTGAGGCGCAAGCAGTCATCACAAAGCAAAATATTTATTCATTAAATTTATATATTTTAATGTAAAGAAAAAATTAAAAATTAATAACGACCGGTAATAACTTAACACAATATGGAAGAAGCACGTTGGATAATTTCTAATTACTATTGCAATAATTTCTGATTTAAGTTTATTTGTTAAAATAATAGGTATAATAATTACATTTTGTAGTGATATGAATCGAAAATTTATTTTGATGTTTCAGAAAAGCAGAATGTTCCAGTAAGTCGAAAAAAAGGTTAAAATTATTTTCCGTTCAATTTACTAAATTAGTTATGGATTTATTTTTAATATGTGTATTTAAAAAAATATATGAATTATTTTTGTGTATTTCAAAACAGTAAAATAGATATTGTATAAAAAAAAAAAAAGTAGAATAATATTAGTTTTTCAACTAGAGTATAAGAATTTATACATAAATATTTTAAAGATTTTCGTAAAACCAAACAATATAATTTTAAATTATGTGAAATGTTCGACTTGAATATCATGAATGCAGAAGTAAATGATTTCAGGTAACGTAAAATGTTCCGATATTTCACCCATTTATGTAACTTTTAATTGCTGGACTATGGTACCTATAACCGAGGGTATAACAGTTTGCTGAAATTCAGGCGCATCAAATACCAATAATCTTCTTCGTATACATATATATTGTATATTTACAGTAAAACGGAGCAAAAAAAATTAATAATCTGATCCGTTAACACGATCACAATGAAAAGTGTTTATGAATATTTACTCTAAAATAAAGATTTCATGATTTTACATTCTTGCCTCTTGGAGTGGAGTGTGAATGCTATTGTTTTTACAATAATGGTTAGATTAGGTTAACCTAACATTATTGGCTACAACACGTTTGGGCACTCCATATTCCTAAAAAAATACCACGTTTGTGCACTAAAATTTATAATGTATATACCTTTGATTAAGTGGCGTGGAGGTAAGTAAAAAAAAAAAAAGCGGAGCGGTCCTACCGTAGTAGGACCTTTTCCGTTAATTCACTACCACCATTTTTTTTTTTTTGGTTTTTCCGATTTTTTTCCCCCTAATTTAACCTATTGTTTTTAAAATCTTATCGAACGTTATATAAGCGTAAGTTCGTTAACCGGGTGTTTGGTCGACTCCCTAGGCCTCCGCTTCGCTCCGCAAATCAAAAATATCCCTCGGCTTGGTTGTGCAACGTGGGGACATTTCGGCTTGATAATCGACTTGCTATGCAACGTGGGGATAATATTACTATTTTTGTTTAACACGAGTACATTTGAATATATATATATATATATATTATGCATGTATGTACATATTTTATATACTTTTAAAAAAAAGGTATATACGTTTTACATTTCAGTGCCCAAACGTGGCATCTTTTTCGGGATATTAAGTGCCCAAACGTTGTGTGGATTTTGAATACTAAACAGATAAAGTGCTGCACCGACATTATTGAACCAAAGTAGTAGATGTAGCGTGTAGATATTATTTCGAGTATTCCGATTACAAATGATTATTACTACATAAAATAATAAAAATCTTTTGTTGCTCCGTTTATAAATAGTTCCATAATTTACTCCTAATCGTTATCAGTTATGGTTACTTGGGTTTATAAATAATATTATTAAAATACATAAAGAAAACCATAACGCAAACGTAATGTACTCGTCATGAAAAATGTGGATGTGAGAATTTTTCTACGAAGCAGTGGGCCTCAACATTTTGTTCATTCGCAGCTGCTTCGTTCCCTTCACCGCATAATACTATGTTACAACTATAATAGTGTATGGAATCAAACAGTTTCAAAATCTGCGTTGAAAAAACAAATTCTTTAAAAAAACAAAAAAAAATTTGAAATTCGTGAGGGGCATGGTAAAGTGTATTTTAGCCTTTGGAATGTTTGGATCTTTACAGCCGGAAAACAAAATGTAAATTTATAAATATCATTCAATACAGAATTTATTATTTAATGAAAAATTATGAGTTCCCAAGATAAATCATGAACTTTTTCGAGGAAAGAATCTTACTAATATATTACTAATATATATATTAACAAAAAAAATAAATGATATTTTAATATTCTAATAAGTATAGTATGTAATTTATTAGTGTATTTAATTATTTAAGTTAGTAAAATTTTCGTAAAATGCGTTTAACAGTCCCAATTCTTCACATCTAGAACTTATTGTTTGAACTCAATATTTCCTCTTAGACCGCGGTGGGTACAGATCGCTATTAGCTTCGGCTACAGCAATTATTTTAAGCACGTTTCATTAATAATTGCATAATCCAGATTAAATAAGAACCTAAATAAACTATTAAACGTGCATGATCTCAAATCTAAATATATATTTTATCATATTTATCATTATGTAATATAATACATACCTAGAAATTTGACATATTAAAAGGTTTATACATATATTATGTGTATTGTAAGAAAAAAACAAACTTTTTTAAATAATGAATTAATGATATGATAATGAGTTTCAAAATTTGGGATTGAGATTTGTGACTGGAATGAAGTCTGGTATATAAATTTGATAAAGGGATTATATCTTCAATTTCAAACCCATATCTCAATTAACAGTCCCACGACGTACTGTCAGAACACAACGCAGGAACTCCATTCCAGAAAATCGGTAAGTATGCAAATTCTGAAAGTTGCTTAGCAAATTTTAGCAAATAATTTGCAAAATTTCGGTGTAGGTTTTAAGTGTCTAGCACAATGTGGTGGTGCCAACTTCACGCACGTTAAATACTATTATAGTAATATTTGTCTCGCCACCGCTCAGAAATTGAAATTAATTTTACAAGTATATATTATTTTGTTCAACGACTTTATTGACAATACAACTAAGTCACCACCTGTCGTCTTGCAAATATCTAACAAGTCACATGTGTGCGCATGTGCCAAGTGTACCGAACAGTATGATATGAAAATAATATGTAAAATAATCGAACGCGAGAGCAATAACAATTATCACACTTCAATAATTCAAAGTTATTAACTCCTCGTGATTGTTAACAGTTACTCGTCGTCCAAAATATTAATTACTAATCTGCTGGCTACGAACATAGTGTCTTCGTTCACCGCCAGCCGCGTACAAAATATTCTCCCGTTGCACACGAAAAACAGCTCTCAACATTAATATAACCAGGGCTCAGCACTTGCGTAATGTTTTCAGTGTACCTAGAGCCACCTAAATGGGCTATTGATTTTTTTCACGTTACCAAGTAAAATACAAAAAGTGTCATTGCATTCTTGTAAGATCTGACGCAACGTTTGCGGTTACAGGTGCAGAGTTCAACGCTTATAATGTCGTTTTGAAAATGAAAGTGTATTGTTGTCTATGACATCTAACGTGTAATGTACTCTTTTAATGATTTTCTTATATCATAAAACGTAATTCTGTTATCTCGATAATAAAAATGTGGATAATAATAAATTTCTAGATTCGAGCTGTGATTGTGAATTTGCGACTGAATTAACAATAATCTAACAATTTACTTTTTTCACATGTACACTTTTATTGCGCATTTAAATATATCTAATTTTTATTTAGAAATTAAAATCTTCACCTAGGTAAATATATTATTAACTCTACTATTTAATTTATCTGTTTCTAGATAGATTTTTGTGTCATCTTCTTTAAAAAGAAAATTATCTAATTCTCACACCGCAATTCAAATCGATTTTTTTTTTTTTTTTTTTTTTTGGCGAGCTACAAGATGCGATCCCTGATGGTGACGCGACATTCGTCCTTCTCTCTGTCCGTCATGTGGTGTATCGTGTTCTCGGCGTGGCTGTGTCTTGTCGTCGACGACACCGCGTTCGTTTTCGCAAGTCTTCGCCAATCCGCTGCGCAGAAACCGATTGTCATCGTCTTGTCGATCGACAGTTTTCGTTTCGACATGATCTCCGAGTCCCGGACGCCGTTCCTGAAAACGCTGAGGGACGCGTCCGCGTCGCCGACGTTCGTGCGCAGCGCGTTCCCGTCGCTGACTCTACCCAACCATTTTACCGTGGCCACGGGCCTGTACGCCAAAGATCACGGCGTTATCGGTAACATTCAGTTCAGCGACACCCGAAAACTAATCACCAACGTAAATGACCAGTACCACAATGCGCCAACAGTGATCCCAATCTGGGTAAAGTATTAAGTTATTTTTAAAAAAAAATAATTGGAATCACTAAAAAAAAAAAAAAAAAAAACCGGACACACTTCGCACGATGGGTGTTCTTCGCACGTCGGGGGGTATTCTCTTGACGGGTGTATTGAATTTTAAAGAAACGATTTATCATTTCGTCAGTTAAACGATTCTGAACGAGGGAAGTTAATAATATGAGAAAAAAAAAAAATGCGAAAATTCGTAGTACCGGACTGGAGTCGAACCCGGTACTGTCGGCGTGTTAGGCCGGTTCCATTACCACTATTAGCCGCAGCACATAACTTGACCATGTAGGTGAATTAGTATAATAACCGAAAATATTATTGAATTCTCAAAATAGAATAAAATAGTTAGAAAACTATTGTTGCACGTGGATTTTAATTCACACCATCGTATTCAGCGTCGAAAAATACATGAGATGCAATAAAAATGCTCATAGTTTATAGATATTTCGTAATATCTGTCTGTATTTTCTCCAATTTTTTTTCAATCAAACCCTTGTAAAATGTTTAATTATTCATCCGTAAGAAATTTTATTGCACCAAAATATTCGCAATAAAATTTTCTATCTAAGCATCAAATTTCAAAACAATCGGTCAAACCAATTTTCTTATGTGTACATTGAAGTGCGTAATTTTAGGTAAAACTAACGAATTTCGTCGAAATTCTAACTTCAAACGGGTATAAAAAAAAATGTTGACAAACGATTTTTGAGATTTTTTTAGGTCAATTTTATATATATGTCAGTGAGATCATATTAAATTTTCAAGTCTTAATATCAAACATCAAAAATTTTATAACATAAAAACTAACAAAAAATGAGAAATTTCCGTAATTTTCAAAATGCCGTACTCAACTCAAAATTGATCAAATCTTTTTGAAATTTTTATGAAATGTTTTCGTAACTATTTTTAGTGGTTGGTAAACATTTTAAGTTCCTAGCTGCATTATTTTAGAAGTTATGTCAAAAAGTAATTTTCAATTTTACGGATATTTCGGTAATTGCGTATTTTGCGGTTTTTCGTCAATTTTTCGACAGTTTTTCCCCGTTTTTGGAAAAAGTATTGAGAAATTCGAAAAATGACCTCTTTAAAGTGCCATCTGGATGTGATACCGGTTCTATAGAGATACTGATCGAAACTTTTGGTCCAGTATTTCTGTACGAAAAAGTGTTTACAGAAAGAGAGAGAAAAAAATAAACATCAATGTAAAATCATAAGCTTCTTCACTTCATTCAGAATCTAAAAACAACTCTATTGAAAGCAATAAAATAAGTACGACTTTGCCAACACCTTTGAACCGTAGAATACTGTTATATTAAAAATGAATATATATTTGAACGTGAATATATTTTGTAAAAGTGTACGACTACCGTTCGTATTTAATAGTGAAAATCTGGGTTCTATAGGTCTGACACTAAAAAATGTGAAATCCGGACACTTCGGTACGGTAGGGTAAAAATGAAAATCACTTTTTTACGCTATTGTAAAAAATTACATTTTAGAACGTGGACACTGTGTACTAATCGTATATATATATATATATATATATAATGTACATATTTTAAATACGATATACGATTTCTGTAATGAATTAAACTTAGTTGGCTGTATTGGTAAAATGTAAAATTGAAGAAAAGCTTTAATTTTCGGCGGTAAAACCGTGGACTACAACAATTAATTGATGTAAAGCTTTAAGCACTGAACTCCAAGCAACTAAATTTTTATTGGTTCAATAATGTACAAAGCAAAAATAATATAAGTAAACGAGTCTAAATAAATATAACAGATAAAATTTACTATATTATTATAAAACGAAATTGTTAAGAATTCTGTTGTATAAAATTTTAAATTTCAAAATTAAAAAAAAAAAAAAAACTAAAATGTAATAGTACAATGTGTCTACGTCCTGAAGTTTTCTATACTATATACATATACTATACTCAATAACATATTTACGTAGTACATTGCGAGGACAACAATCCCCAACAAGCAGTTTCAAATCATAATATTTTCTGATTTTCAAAATCAGAGTACGTTTTCTCTCTATACCTTACATAATATCGTTGTGATTACCGAATCACGGTATTGAAAAATCAAAATTCGTATCACATTAAGTATGAAATATTATCATTTTATGAAATTTCTGATTTGTATTATAATTTATAATACTAATAAAGAGAGATAATTAATAAAAAAACAGACAAAATGAGTTATCACATTTAGAATGAAAAAAAAGTAGATATGTTATGTGAATTTTAAATACATATTAATTATTTTAACTACCTTTCTCTACCACCAAAATATTTCGGCCTTTGAAGTAGTATTGAAAAATCTTCACTTCCACCACTTTTAAAACATTTCAATTGTCCACTCAATCAATTTATTGAAAACAATTTTTTACATCTAAATTCAAAGAAATATAATAATAATGTTGCAACATTTTGCAAAATTAATTTTCTATTATTATATAACTATTATTTTATTTACATACTGTGGTTTATTCGATATTTCATGATGTAACTTTATTGCAGATTGAAAATGAAATGTATGATGATCGATATAGTGGCACTATGATGTGGCCTGGAGCTGAATTTGAGTATGAAGGAAAAATACCCAGTCATATTCAAATATATGACACGTAATACTGATTTTTAATTCATATAATCATCATTGATTTTAGTCATTTTAGTCATTTTCTTTTTGGGCGTTTTATAATCACGTTATGAAGTATTCCATCAGGGTTGGACTGGACCGATCAAGGAGTGGAAATGCGGTGATTTCTTAAATAAATTTAGGTTTTTATGTTTTCATCTTTTTTACGATTTTTCATATTCAAATAAATCAAAAAAGCGTAATATTTTAAAATGTCAGATTTTGATGAAAAATGTTCAATCAAAGGTTTAATTTATTATACTTGATTTTATTTTGAGTGTTTAACATTTGCTACATATTATTTAAATTTTTTCCAAGATTCGTCTTTGACATGATGTTGACAATTTCATAGTTTAAGTTATATTATACTATTATTATCCATAAAAATTTTCCGTAAAAATAACCAGTTTTATTAAAATTCTAATTTTAAATCAAAAGTTCATTACAAAAATCAGAAGTTGATTTATGATTATCGAGATTGTCTTAGGATAATTAGGTATAGATGTGACTGAGGATGTGTGAAATTTTCAGTTAATAATACCAAAAATTTTAAATGTTATTAGATGAAACCCAATAAAACACAAATTAATTACAAAATAAATAATTTTCGTACAATAAAAATACACGAATATTGTAAAACCAATAGAAATACATTCAATGCTTCACTTAGAATTTTAAATGTAGAAATTTCAACCCTAAATTTACTGTAGTAAACATTTTGAAAAAATTACATCTGTACCTGTGTGAAACCTACGATTGATTCAATATTTAATTTTTATTATTTAGGAAAATGTCACTTGAATCTCGTGTGGATATGATGTTGTCTTGGATTAAAGATAAAGAAAAACCAGCTAATCTGATAATGGCTTATTTTGGTGAACTTGAACTCGCATCTAAATCCTATGGATTATACTCAGATGAAACAATGAAAAAATTCAAAGACATAGACGAAACAGTCAAGTAATTTAACAAAAACGATAAAACATTTTGAAATAAAGTGTTACATAATATTACGTGTACAAATAATATGTTATAAACGATGGGGAAGAAATTAATTGCTTGTATATGTATTTTAATTTTTAATTTCTTAAAAAAAAAAAAAGCCGGACATACTTCGCACGATGGGTGTACTTCGCACGACGGGTGATATTCTCTTGACGGGCGTATTAAATTTTAAAGAAACGATAAATCATTTCTTCAGTAAAACGATTCTGAA
>JAIPRM010012036.1:0-12423 GCA_025469315.1 Stegophylla sp. TES_Ste_2020 | reverse complement strand
GCATTTGCGCCTTTCCTTCTCACTACTCAAAATAATAAATTTCCATTTTTTTTTTTTTTTTTTTTTTTTACAAAAAACCATTTGAGATATATAAAACATGTATAAATATATAGTATACCAGGTAATAACTAATACATTTTAATAACTATTTTGTTGCTTGTAATCATGAAAAAATTACGTTTTAGTTTTTATAATCTTAATTTATATTAAAATATCTAGTTAAATTTGATGAATCGTATAGTATGTATTATTTTACAAAATAACTACACAAATTTAAATAATAAATGTGCATTTTAAAAATATTATAAGTATAAGTAGTATTGAAATTGCGCCCCTTTTAGAATTACGACCCTGGCCCATGCCCTTTTGCCCTGCTCTAAATATAAGACCTCGAAAAACATAACCACGAATACTTATATAATAATATGATATATATATATATACAGTATGTGTATATCTTTTTTGTGCAATTTACTGTTTACTCGGCAAATGAGAAAAAAAAAATGCTCACGTATTAAAAATTTTCTTTCTTTTGAATATAATTTTCGATGTTATTAATTGATTATTACACGGTTTCGTGTAAACTAGTCATCGTCATATTGGATGTTGTTTATAAGTATTAATAATGTTACACAAACATTTTAATCAAAACGTTCCCAATTATAGACAATAAATATTTATTATAAAAAACGTAAATATTATATACGAGTTGGTTTATAAACGAGCACATCTGAATATATATACGTATTGTATACTTTGAAAAATTGCGAAAACCCATTACCGCCTTCGATCGAAAAGGTAAAGTGTAACGCGTAATGATATGTGTTTAACATTTGTATTGAAAAACTATTAGAACTTTTTTTTTTTGCTTTGCTCGTAAATACACGTCTTGTTGAGTAGGGGAGGTATACGTTTACCAGACGACGCTCAGACGGTTTTCGTTTTTCTCCGCACTTGACTAGAATTTGAATAATATGTACACGTTTGTACCAGGGTTGGTAAAAAATATGTTTTTTAGAAAAAAAAAAAAAAAAAACAATTTTTTATGAGTTAAACATGTTTTTTTTTGTTTTAAACATGTTTATTGTTAAAAGTTTTATTTTGATGTTTTTAACTGTTTTAATATCTTGTTTTATTGTTTAATATTAACCAAAATAAATTTTTGAATTAAATTAAAATTCATTATTGCACTCCTATTTGATTCATTTAATATCATAGTATCATATCACAAATCAGAATAGTCAGTAATACTAATTACTAATATATTACATGAAATTTACATGGGAGTAGGTTAATTTACTGTTATTTACTTTATTAATTAACTGTGCATAATAATAATAATAATAATAATAACAAAATTGTTAATACTATCTATGGTTTATGGATTGAATGGACAGAATGAACGAGCTCCACAATGCTGCCAGTCGAAAAATAAATAAATCAAATCAAATCGCTGTCATAAAATTCACCATCGATAATATGGTGTTCTACGAGTTCCCTCGTTTGCTCATCCGAATTTATAGGTTAACTTGATAAGAAAGTAATCACAATAATCAAAAAAAGTTCAAAATTCATTTCAAAGTAATAATATAACTAGTAGATATTAGCTTCAATATTTTTTTCTTTTGTTCATTTTTATAAGCTAATACATATCATTTTAAAAAGACAATATAAAAGACAGTTTTTTAATGTTATAATTAAAAAATGTAAAACTTATTTAAAAAAAAAATGGTATTACTAGTGTATTTTTATTTCTTTGTTAAAATTAGATGTTTAAAACAAATGTATTAAATGTTTAAAACAAAGTACAATTTGTTTTTTTATTAGTTTAAAACACGTTTTAAACAAAATGTTTTAAACTTGCCAACCCTGGTTTGTACACACTATATGATATTGATAATATAATACTCAGACACGGAACGACTTACTAATGAGTGCGTTCGTGAATATACGGGCGGCATCATTTTCCTCCACTGTCCATTCTCGTCCAAAAGAAAATCCTTTTTCCTCCAAAAATCTGATTCCATTTTCCTCCACTATTCCCATATTCCTCCAAATTAATTTTTTTCTACGGCTGTATTATTTTTTTAAACGGACAAACATTTTGAAAAAAACTGTGTATGATATAATTCCCGGCCATGGGCGTAAAACCTGCACCTGAAATTGAATTATATATATATATATATATATATATCTCAAATCTTTATACATTATACCAAACGTTAGGTAATTCTCTTGAAATAATATTAAATAAGATATAAAAACATGAAGTAAATAAAAAAATAGTTTAGTTAAAACTAAATTAACCTTTAAGCAGTGAAAAACAGTTTAAAATGGTTATGCTATGAAACGTTTTATACTTGGGCGTGCACGTTATCAATGGTAAATTTCTCCATTTAGACCAGTGGTTCTCAACGGGGGCGATATCGCCCCCCCCCCTCCCAGTGGGCGGTGAAGAGGTTCTGAGGGGCGATGAATATGTTTTGGGCGATAGGGAGGGGGGGAGGCGGTGAGCAATCCTAGGGTGATAGGGTGGTATTGAACATAATAAATATTTACATTAAAGCCAAAATATTGAAGAAAAATAAAACTGAAATACAAACACTTCTTTGGACGGACGCTCCATGGTTTATCTGTAATTGTATTTTTTCTGAATGTTTTCAATAAACATTGAAGCAGCAGATTAACAGATTCAAGAATTGGTTGAAAATTAAACTAATGAGATATGAAAAGCCAGCTCAGTTAAGTTTTTATTCATCCACTTTTCGAATAGTTCGTCATTTAAAATTTTTTTTTCTTTTTTTTTAAGGGGCGTTGAAAAATGTTTTGCTCTTCAGGGGGGCGGTGACTCAAAAAAAGTTGAGAATCACTGATTTAGACGTTCCTATCGTTTTGTGGTGCGTTATTAACTTTTATACAAACGTCGAACCGACAGTTACAATGTCGATGTTAGAATATACCAGTCACTTTTTCAAAACGCATACTTACTATAATAATAATATAATGTAGTAGCACAACAATATCTATGTATACGACAGCACAAGGAAGTCTAATATTATACTATTTTTCGGAGGAAAATGGAAGTGGAGGAAAAAGACAGTACAGGACATAGACATAATATATAATAGCCGAATACACACACCATCTCTATACATAATTCTGATGCGACAGCCGCCATTTGCCTATGTTTACATTTTTATGTGATAACTCTATTTTGATAAAAATATGATAAAATAAACCGGGTGCTGATTTGTGAAAATTAAAAGTATGAATTCTGAATATCATAATAGGACAATATAGGTACAAATACTGGTGATAAACAAGTTAATTTTTTTTATTGTTCATTGTTGTCTTTTTAATTAATAATACAATTGTTGTATAAAATGGTGTATTCTTGTTCCGTTCATGGGTGCATGAAATTTAACCGTTGTGTCCGTGTATTTAGTTCAAATCAAAATATTATATTTCCTCATTTAAATTGTGAAAATTTAACTTATTTTAGAAAGGCCTCATAAATTAGTGTTAATAACTGTTATAGCCAAAAACTATCATAAAATACGTTTCAATTCTTTCTCAGAAACTATTCAGAACAAATAAATAAAAAAACATAAATTTTCTGATTTGTGTTAATTGTGTTATTTGATTTTCATTTGTTTATTATTTGTTGTATATTTATACATTATATATTTGTTTGTTTTTTTTTCAAGTCTAACAGTAACTTTTACCAATATTTAAAGTAGTCTCCTTGTATTATATTATTTCTACGGTTTGTTTCACTTCCAGCTAAAATA
The DNA here is from genome assembly GCA_025469315.1 of Stegophylla sp. TES_Ste_2020. Lineage (NCBI taxonomy): Eukaryota > Metazoa > Arthropoda > Insecta > Hemiptera > Aphididae > Stegophylla > Stegophylla sp. TES_Ste_2020. The sequence goes on along the minus strand of JAIPRM010012036.1, from coordinate 8,632 downwards.
ATATGTATACACTTGACTCTATATAGGTTAAAAGGAAGCTCAGTTTGGCAATTCGTTCTGCCTATGCAAATCGTAAGTATATCACTTAAGTTTTTAAGAATTAAAATAGAGATGACATAAAAAAAAAAAAATTGTAATTTTAGTCTTATCAATATTTGTTATCATTTAGAATTGTAAACATAGGACAACAGAATTTGATTTTCGGAGGAAAAGGCAAGTGGAGGAAAAGGGAAGTGGAGGAAAAAGACAGTGCAGGACAATAGAATTTGATTTTCGGAGGATACGGCCAAATAAACAATCGTGTTCGCCGATTTTTCGCGATCGTCGCGTAAAAGTCTCAAGCTCGTAAAAACATAGAAAAAACACACCTGATAACAACACGTCACACAACGCCTCTTATCTGGCGCAATAATTAGCAATATTATAATATTATTTATTAACAATGTAACGCGAGAGAGCACGTGTTACCGCGGCGTAATGCCGTTACTGGTAGTGGTGTACTCGAGAGTCAGAGTTTGATTTTTACGATTCATTAAATTGCAGGCATTATTTAATAGGCAAAAAAAAAAAATAAAAAATATAAGATTATCACACAATAGCACATTGTGTGTGTGTGTGTGTGTGTGTATGTGTACTCGGATTTTATTTTCCCTCGACAAAGCCGTCCGCCGTAATCCTTAAACAAACGCGAACAATAAAATATATTACGTGGGTAGGACGACGACGCGTATCGTTTGATTTGTTTTTTATAATAAATAAATAAATAACAACAACAATCGATTCCGTTTAGAACTTACTGTGAGAATACACCACGCTGTTCCTGAGACGATGTCGCGCGTCATCAAACGAGATGGCGTTTTAATTAAAATATTAAGTTCGTCGAAACGTCACCAAACACAATAATAAATTACAGCGTTATTAATTATCGGCATTCGGATTTTATAGCATATTTATCGCTAATAATATTATAGGATTCAAATGAAAAAAAAATAGAGTGAGCTTTAATTTGTTTCGCCCACCAACGATTTCATTGTCTGTTGTTTGCTTACTGATGACGTTATAAAAAAGAGCAATAATTATTATTAGTAATATTGCATTTTGCAATATTAACATTTTTATTCAACCGATTTCTATAAGTGTTTATTTACGTTGAGATTATAATTTTTTATTCAAGTAGCTGTATTAATAATTATTGTAATATTGCCAATCGGATAACCACTTGAAAAATCTCAGTTATGTCATTTGACTAGCCCCTCAAAAACCGTTTTTATATAGAAACTGGTCCCAGAGTTTCGACCGACAACTTTTTGAAACCGGATTTACTCATAGATTATACTTCGAAGAGGCTATTTTGCGAAATTTTCAATATTGTTTTCTCGAAATATGAGAAAAACTACCCGAAATCAGGTAAAAAAACTCGGAAACTATTTACTTTTTTAATCCAAACATCGTGAAAATTTAACCATAGATAAATAATGCGCAAAAATATTTTGTCACAAGAAAATTTTGATAGTGTGAACAAAAAATTTGGAAATTATTTTCCGACATCTTTTTTTTCTCGTCAACATTTTTTTTATTTAAGTAAAGTTGACTATTTTTCCTTTTCATTATTTATTAGATAAAAAAATGTAAAATAACGTAAAGCAAAGTAAAGTGAATTAAATTAAAGTAAAATGAAGTGAAATAAAAGTAAAGTAAAAATAATTAAAGTATATAAACAAAAAAGCCGAACATATGTCTTCGCACCATGAGTATTCTTTGCTGCTCGGATCAGATATTCTTGGTGGATTAATTGAAAATGTTTTTCTTCATAAATTATTAACATACTCCGCTCAGAATTGTTGTATTATTAATGAAATTATTTATTGTTTCTTATAAGTTCAAACACACCCACCAAGAATATTTGACTCGAAGAGCGAAGAATACCCATGCTCCGGCTATCTTGTCTATACTTATTTTTGTTTTACTTTACTTTATTTTAATTTTTTTAATTATTAATTTCAACGAAAATTTCGGCACACGATTATAAAGTGGTTTCTGATAATGAATAAAGTTTTCGTGTCGATCCTTGAACGACTCCTTTCCTGGAGACACTTCTGTAACATGAATAACCAACTCTAAGGCACCGAAAATTATGGATACTGTGCGGTTTTTTTTTAAAAAAATTTGGTTAGTGGTTTCGAAAAAGAATAGAAAAATATAATCCATTTTTTTTTTTTTTTTGGATTCGTTAATATTACATAATTAAATATGTAATTTTGTAATAACTTTATCGGTTTAATCTTTGATGGCTATGGATTACAATTATTGTTATATTACTAAACTATTGTTAAATCATTTGTTTGAGATTTTTTTTTTTTTATATTATCGATTTCACTAAATCGATCAAATGTATTTTTAGCAATCTCGCTGTCAAAATCGAAATGTTAAAAATACCGGATTTTTATAAACTGGTCCGACGTTTATACCGGAAATAAACTTTTTAAATCTGTCGCAAATCAAATACCGGTCTTGCCGATAAAGACTAGTTTTAACAACACTACTTTACTATAGTTCAGTATGTTGAATTCGTTGCGTGTCAATAAACTATTTTTTCTATATTTGTAATTAATTACTGCTCACCTATTATGTTATTAAAATAAAATTATATAAGTATATAATATAATATTATGGATGATACACTTGGTGAATAAAAGAAAACATTTATACATATATATATATATATATATATATTATTAAAATAATTATATAATTATATAATATAGTATGGATTATACACTTGCTGAAGAAAAGAATATATTTTATATAATATATACTTAAAATCGGGATTTAAGTATTTTAAATTCTTGTTTAAAACATGGTTTAAACACCCTAATTAATCAATAACACGATTCTGAATAAAGGAAGTCAATAATAATTATCATTTTCAACACACCCACCAAGAGTATGTGACCCGAAGAGCGAAGAATTTCCGTGGTGCGAAATACGTCCGGCTTTCTTGTCTGTACTTTACTTTTCTTGAGTTCACTTTTTTTTTTTTACCTAATAAATAAAGAAAAGAAAAGAATACAATAATTATTAATGAGAAAAAAATGTTAGAAACATGTCCAAAAATTTCTTTTACGTTTTTAAAATTTTCTTGCGCTAAAAAATGTTTCTCATATTAGTCTATCTATGTTTAAATTTTCATATAAAGTTAGGATCAAAAAATGATGGTTTCCGAGTCGTTTTTGTCAAATTTCGGGTAGTTCTTTCCAAAAAACAAAAAATTGAAGAATTGAGAAATTCAAAAAATGACCTCTTTAAAGTACCATTTAGAGGCAAATCCGGTTTCAAAAAGTCGGTGATCGAAACTCTTGAACAAGTGTTTCCATACGAAAAGTTGTACGCAGAAAAAAAAAAAGAAAAATAATAAACGAACATCGTTGTAAAAACACTAGCTTCTTCACTTCGTTCAGAATCTAAAATGTCACGTACATTTTACTCGACTGCGCGTTACATGAACACTTTTCGTGTATGGCTAACAATAATTATTATTATAACGACGAATTCGTGTATTAAATATTCAAGTGCTAATGCGTTTAATTTATGAAAAGTTCAAATAATTGGTTTTTTTTTTCCACGCGAAAAACACATTTGAGATCGTTTTCGTTAATTAACTCGATTGAGTGAAATAATATTAGGTCATTGAAATAATTAAAATATGACGTATGCGATGAAAAAAAAAAAATAAAATAAAATTAATTAATATTAACGGTTTACTTTGGCGGCGCGAAGAGATTAAAAACGAATATTGTTTCGTAGGGGTAACGCGTTCGTGTGGTAGTAGTGCACACAAGTTTTGTTCATTTATTTTCTTCCGCGCGCCGCCGTGACAGACATATCATTACACAGTACGCGAGTGCCAAATTCGCAGGTCAAAACCGAAAGTCTTCATTAAATTACAGTCATTTTACCGACGACGCGACACTCGGATAATAATAATATAATAGCACACAACGTTATTATATTACCTACTACTACACTAGTGTCACTACAGTATTAATCTAATGGTAAAATTGAAACGACACAGAACGCGCGTACAGATGTATATTAAATTTAGGGCTAGGGACTTATAGCTGTAAAAAAAAACTTAAACATTTTTTTTTTTTTTGCATTTATGCTCTAAAAATGTACCAAATATACTCTAAAAATATACAAAAATGCCAAAAATAATCTCCTCATAAAACATTAATTTTACTGTAAAATTTCAAAATACTCAAAAATTGTTTTGTATAATATAATATATTAATATGTATATTATTAATTCTTCTTTTATTGTTTATGAAATTTCTTTATTTTTTTTTTTTAAGCTCACATTTAAACAAATATCAAGTAATATATTTTAATCTCTTCAGAAATTCAGAGAATAATTTTCCACCGCCAAGAAAACTCAAATTAAATATTGAAAAATAGGTGAAATATGCGTTTAAAATTCAAATATAACCGAAATATGCACTTATATCCAAAAAAGAGCTAAATATGTGACTTCTGCTGTTATGAAACGCATTTCTATATTACTTAGCTATGTTCTGAATGATTTTTGAAAAATATGCTAACTCCTATAAGTCCCTAGCCCTAAATTAATAATAATATAAGTAAATTTATTATGTGAGATTATTTGTGTAGCTTAAACTCCATCCCTGCAGCGGCGCCGTTTAGAAAAATATATTGGGGTAGTAAATCGTTCCAGGAAAAAAAAAACTCAAGAAACTCAAGTGAATCGTTATCATATTTTCAATAAAAGCAGAAATTTAAGAGTTAAAAAAAAAAAAGTATATTTTAATTTTAGTAATTATTCATAAATAATTAATAAAAAAGCTTTTTTTTAAAAAAATTGTCGGTGATACTTGAAATTCTTTAATTACTTAAAGTTTGTCTATTTCTACATCTTTTATATATGTAATATAAATCACATTAATTTTTGGGGTAAAAAAACATAGGGTAGCAGTGGCCGCTACCCTTTGCTACCCACCCCCTATATGTCCAGACCCGTAATTCGAGTTTAGTACACGATTGTAGTCACTTTAACTATAATATTTGTTAATTATTGAGAATATTATCATCATCGATTGATGTCGACTCACACGCAGGGACTAAAATTGTGTGTAGTACGAAATAAAAAAGTGTGTAGGCATCGCAAAGTGGGGCAATTCATATTTAAGTACAGTATTTTGAAAATTTATCATTTTTTGTTAGTTTTTATGTAATAAAATTTTTGATTTTTGATATCAAGACTTGAAAATGTGATATGATCTCACTGACATATATGTGTAATTGACCTGAAAAAATCTCAAAAATCGTCAGTCAACTTTTTTTTTTTTACACATTTGAAGTTAGAATTTCGACGAAATTCGTTAGGTTTACCTAAAATTACGCACTTTAACGTACGTATAAGAAAATCGGCCTAACCGATTGTTTTGAAATTTGGTGTCTAGATAGAGAACTTCATTGCGAATATTTTGGTGCAATAAAATTTTGAAAATTCAATATTTTCGGTTATTATACTAAATATCTACTATTTCACCTACAAGGTGCTTTGTAACGCGACAGTACCGGAGTTCGATTCCAGCCCGGCACTCCTATTTATTTTTTATATTATTAACTTCCTTCGTCCAGAATCGTTTTGTTGAAGAAATGATTTATCGTTTCTTTAAAATATTCAATACACCGGTCAAGAGAATCCCACCCGACGAGCGAAGAACACACTTTTTTTTCTACACACTAACCCTAGCAAAGTCCGATTGATCGAACATATTTTATTATAGTTGGAGTTCCTCTGTTTTGTGTTACGGGGTGTGTAGTAGTCCTACCTTCGTCCGTGATATGGTAATTTTTTCAAATTATTTTTGGAAGTGCGTATTATCTAAAAGAAAGGTCACCCAAGGATAAAACGCAATACACTTGTAATAATAGTTGCTCGGTACATTGTACTCCACGTTGTAAACACTATAATATAATATCCATCGTAATAACATCAACTCGGTTATTTCCATATTATTATTATGCGCGTTGCAACTATGGAATTATTGTTTTTTATTTTTATGATTTCGTTTTGTTTATCACTTCGTTGGTCGGGCAAAAATCAACGTAATTATATAATAATTAATAATCAATTACTATTATTATTATTACAGGTATTTTATGTTCACGTTTTTTGTGTGTTTTGTTTTCAAGTGTTTTGACTTGAAAACTCTGACGCGGACGTGTGTTTATTGGTCGTCAATAAACAAATTATTGACTGTTGCGACTATTTGCAGCGATGACTCAAAAAAAAAATACTTCTCGGTATGATATTTCCAAAAGTCATTTTCAATACGCATATTACGTATACATCTTAACTTGTTTCCCAACATACAGACGTATATCATAATATTATGTCGTTTCAAGTATATTATGTACTCTAAACCAGTGGTTCTCAACGGGGGCGATACCTCCCCTCAGTGTGCGGTGAAGAGGTTCTGCGGGGCGATGAATATTTTATGGGCGATACGGTGGTGTTGATCATAATTTATGTAATATTTACACTTAGGCCTAAATATTGGAGTAAAATAAAAACCGAAACACAGTAAACTCCACTAAACGACTGTAATTATATTTTTTCTCATCGTTTTCCAATAAACATTGAAATACCCATTTAGCAGATTAATAGATTTAAGAATTGATTGAACGTTCAACTAATGCGAGGGTATATGAAAAGCCGGCTTTATGAATACATATTTTTTTTTTTCTATTAAATTTTCAGTTATACACTTTTTAAATATATAGATATATAGTACTACATTTTAATTAATTACTATTATTATTTTAAAGGAGGCGTTGAAAGATATTTTTCTCTTTAGGGTGGTGGTGACTTTAAAAAAAAGATTGAGAATCACTGTACTAAACGATTACTATTCGACACTTTCGATAGTAACACTATTCGATAGTATCACTATTCGAACCGTTCGATAGTTTTACAATTCGAGTCATTAGAGAAAATAATAAAAAATAAAAATCCATTGTTGATCCTTTTATAAATATTTTCATAATCTACTCCTAAACGTTATCAGGTATGTTACTTATGTTAAGTTTATAACTTTTTCATGTTTTTATGAAATCATAACATTCTTTCGAACCATTCAACAGTGAATACTATTCAAACTATTCGATAGTAAAAACTATTTAAAAATTATTCGATAGTTTTTCAAGCCATTCGATAGTTTTCTCGAACCATCGATTATAGTAATTCGGTTGTATCTAAACGTCTTCGTAAGTGCCAATCACTAGACGTGTAAACACTTACATTGTAAATTATAAAAGGTAAACAATAAAAAAAAATTTACTTATGTCTGTCCTATAGAGGGTTAAAGCATTAAAATATCAGCTGTTCAGTTATTTATTAGTTAAGAAACAAGAATAAAAAACAATAGGACGCGTACCCGTAAACGTGCACAATGCGTCCATTGTATGTCAACTGGGTACATTCTAGAGATTTTGAATAATTGTCTGGATTATGAGCTGACAGTTGTTAATAATTCTTACATTATTTAAACCATAATATAGTCGTGTGGCTGTTTGTTTTCGTGATTTATTTTAAAATTTGTTTTTAAGGCGAGAAAAGACTATTAAGTCTTGTTCAAAATAACATAATATATTATAAATAATACTAAAATATTTTTATTGTTATTTTTTTTGCTGTACGTTCATTGTTAATTTCCCCATTATTACCCACCAGCTATACAGTGCAGAGAAGCTTTACAATATCAACAGATACGCAATACATTAATTAGGCGCACCATTGTCACGGGCCGCCGCCGCCAACAACAGTCTACGCTACGCTTTAATTATTATTATTATCGTGGTGTCTACACAATAACTTGACAAATATTTGGCGTTCTAAAACCTAATGGATAATGTCTCGGTGAAAATTATTTGTCATAATATTATTTAACTGATAGAATCGAGTAAATATCGTACCCATACAATTACACGGTCGGTGTATACTTGGAGCGCATGGCGTAGTCAGGAATTTTGTATGGGGAGGGCTAAGATTCCATGTTCAACATGTAGAAGAAAAAAATCGATTTCTTTATCAATAACGAGAAAATACTATTTCAGATATTATTATTATTATAATATACATCACTGCATTTTTCTGTTGTTTATGACGTTAAATAAGTTAAGTGCATTTACACTGAAGTCTCGTCTGCGAATTTTTTTCGACTTCAACATTTTTGTTTCTATTATTATATTCACACTGAGTATTAAATACAAGTTTTACTATCATTAATTTCTTATTTAGTATAAAATTTCTATTTTAGAGAAATAAATAAGTATAGAATATTATCTTTATGGTTTCATAAAAAACTGCTAAAAACAAAAAATTTAAACTACGAAATAACTGAATGTGACTTACAGATTGTCTTTCTTCGGTGTATTTTAATTGTCTGCTAATACAATATACTGAAACCTACAAATTAGTAAAATTTAAATTTTATGAAACACTTGTATTATTTTCTTTCTTAGACGGTTTTTTTTTTTTTTTTTTTTTTTTAATTACAAATTAATAACAACCTAAGTGCGAACAATATCGTATAAATATTTTAAATCA
>JAIPRM010012035.1:0-12425 GCA_025469315.1 Stegophylla sp. TES_Ste_2020 | reverse complement strand
ATTCAAATTATGTACTTACAAAGCTATGTTTCACAATCACCATAAAAAAAAAAAAAAAAATGGACTTTCCTACAAATTCACAGCCATAGTTATTATATTATGAATTTGCGTACTTGGAGGTTTTTTTTTTGCACTAGGTAACAGTTTTTCAAGGCTTTTTGCGAACTTTATGTTTTTTTTTTTTTTATCAAGAATTTTCTAAAACGATCGTTTTGGTCTCTGACCTCGTTCCGAATTTTATAACTCTACAATTATTATTATTATAATACATTGTTATTGTTTACCGTTATGTCTTATTATAAATTATATTTAAATTGTATTACTAAACTATCGTTGAACGCGACTCGGGAAAGAGCTGTGTGCAAGTTAGGAGTTGTACTTACTTATTACAAAATCATATACTCGTGGCTTAATACGATTACATAAATCTCGTTCGACCGAGTTAATTTTTGAAACCATATTACCGCGATAGCGGTGCCTATTTAAGAGTAATTATCAAAGTGATTTAATTCTATAAAAGTTTTTCAGGCGATGAAAAGTTTCGCACGTGTATATACCTAATTATGGAAACAGCGTTAAAACAGTTCCTTTTTTTTTTTTTCACCCATTCGAACCATTTACGAGTGTTAAATCTCTTAATGGGTTTTAAATGGAAAACAAAACTCAAGTTTTGGCGTAATTTTTCAACGCTTCTGCTACGCGTATAGTCAAAATCACACGTTTAGCCAGAGAAAACGGTGAAAAACATATTTTGTAAAACGATGCATTGTAAAAATTATTAGCTAATCACGCGCGTGTGTGTGTATAAAAAGAAACAGCCACTCGCCATTTTCGTTTCAAATATCCAAAAATGTCACTGCGTTACGCGTCGTGAGAAGTAATTTATTACTTAGTCATTGCTTTGAATGTAAACAACATGGGAGTCAATTCTGTTCTTCTCTTCGGATCCGTCATCAGTCTGGCACAGAGGACTTGTAATCATTAGCATATTTGTTTTGTTTAGTTACAAAAGTAGCACAGTACGAAATAAATACGTTTCATGCTTTTGAAAAGCTAGTTTTGAAATTTTATTTTGCATATAAATGCATATTTTGAGTATTTTTGGTTTTTAGGGCATATTTTATATTTTTACACTCTATCTTAAACTCTTTGACGCATATTTAACTTATTTCAATTTTTTCCACACCGACGTTTTTATTTCAAACAATTCTGTCAACATTTTTAGATAAAAATGTATTTACTTTTAATTTTTGTCGCATAATATTGTTTTTGACTGTCCGAGAACGCGTCATGTGTTTCCTAGAAACGCTCGAGGATTGCGAATAAAGCAATAATAATAATAATAATAATAAATTTGCTGTAATTAATTTTATTAATAGATACATAATCATATTATATGACAATGGTTCAAATTATATTTAAATTGAGTAATTGTTTTGATTCGTTTTAAAGCCTATTTACTTCATTAATACGTTTAAATTAAATCGCAAAAAAAAAAAATGTAAACGCATATTATGGGGTTTTTAAGTGCTTGCATATTTAACGTTTTTTCAGTGCTACAAATCTTCTGCCTTAGTCATTACTTTAACATTGAACAAATCCTCATTTTTCGTAGCATTAGTTACCGCTATTACCCGAACACATCAGTCGTTTGTATTGTTGTTCGTGAAAATATTTTTCGTGACTTTTCGCACCCTCAAAATTGGGTTTTCAAACAGTATATTATGCAATTATTTCGCGTTGTGAAAACGTTCCCTAAGCAAAATTGAAATACATCCGCAGGTGTCTCCTCACGAATTTGTAAAACATGTCTTAAACTCCTGTATTTCAACTGCTGTTTTAGGATCAAATTCGATGATTTGAATTATTTGAAACCTAGTGAATATCGAGTTCTTTCAAAAAAAAAAAAAAATAATATCCAGCTCAAAGTCGGTCGCGTGACGTGGGCACGTGATAGTAGTAGTAAAAGTATTCGTTAATGGATCCGTCTCCCCCCATCATAGTCTAGACGAGTATAAATTACGACAATATTATCGCGACGTCAAGTAGTATCGTACTTTAGCGATATTATGTCATCGGGCGAAATAATAATAACACGACCTATTTTCTGTTAAATTGTTTTCTCGTCGTCCACCGCGGAACAAAGGTTTGAATAACACGTGAAGCAATGGAGTGCGAGGACAAAAAAAAAAAAACATTTCTTTTGTTTTCCAATCTTATTCATTCGTTTTAAATTAAATATAATAAAGCAAAATCACACAAAGCAGAATTAGTATCTCAAGCAAAACATAATTCCTTCTTTTTTTTTTTTTTTTGTTTTTTCGAAATATTTTCTACGGATTTTTATTTTTATTTACACGAGTAATTATTATTGTTGTAATAAACTACTGCACGTCATAGTTAACTCGGCGATAAGAACTTTTCACAGCGGAAGGGACGATTTTTATCGACAGGAAAGTGGAGGAGGAGTAGAACTTTTTCCTGGTAAAATAATTATTTACGTTTTATTTTATAATTAAGGTAGCGTAGTCCTCAATTTTAAATACGTATTTGATTTTCTAAAATAACTTGGAATTACGAAACATAATAATATGGACTTACGTAGTTTTTTGTTCGTTGTTTCCACAACACCAAAAACAGTTGAAATATATAAATAGGGAATAAATCTATTGAAAACATAGGAAGTATTTTCAGATTTACATTGAAACTTAAATATCACTTAAGTATGTGATCTACCATCACACGTTTTGTAAATGTGCAAAAACACTAGCCATAGTCGAACGATTTTCTTTGAAAATAAAAATAATAAACTCTATTTCTGATTTCTTGATCCACACGTCATGTGAAACCGTGAAATCCATTAAAACAGCGAAATGGGTTAAAAAGAATTTTATTCCAATGGACTTTCGATCGAGCGTCGGGCAATAATTTTACATAAATTATCTTAAGGTGCCAACGGGCAACGACGTTCACGTTGAGTGTGAGATACGACCACCTGCGGGTCACGGAATGGTTCAATTAATACACAATAGCGTTCCCATGCGTGTCGTTTTGCTGGTCCTTGATTACGTTTACAGTGAGCCTATTCAACAACGAGATCATATCCGTAAACAAATCCCGCGCTAATTTGAATAGCAATATTATGTACAGCATACGGGGACCTGTTAGATTGCAAAGGGAATTCTCAACGCCGGTGTACGTGTTTCCTCAAGACGGTTCCTGTACGGAAGATAAATTAGGTAACACACTGACATGTAACATAATATTATATAATACTGGAATAATCAAAGGCTAAAAGAATGTTGTAAAACATTTAGGTTTAAGAAAACAGTTCTAAATCGCGTTTAAAATAAGTAAAAACTATAACAAAACTGATCCATAAGAACTGAAATAAATTGCCTATTAGTGCACATTACGAAAATATATAAGAGTTATTTTTTTTTTTTTTATTTATTAGTTTAAGGTTTATTACTATTGGCGCCTGCTCCAAGGACATATTTCTAGGGATAGGGGTGAATATAACTTAAATGATCCTCTCACTAGTGCCATTTTAGAATAGCATAACAATTCGAGCAAAGCGAAATTTTACAATGCAATTTGTTATCGCTCATTACTTTTAGATTCTGGGTGATGCAAAGAAGTCAATGGTTGCAATTTTATTATTATGTTTCACAAATCTTTTTTGATTTTATGTTATCAATTTTCCTCATTGAAAACGTTACGTAGCTAATAGAATAAAATTCGAGAAGACCCGTCTCTTAAGGTTTAATCGAATACTTTGTAAAAATCAGAAACTTCCTGAGAATAATAATTTTTAAAAATTTCAATGATATCTCAAAACTTAAGGAAAAAATAATAACTGTATAATGTAACACATAGCTTATAATACACAGAACTTGATAACACAATAAATAATGAAAGAGAAAAGTTAAACAATGATAAGTAACGTAAGGTATAGCTAAGAAATCAAAAAAATCGTTCAGAATCTAAATAAATTTTCTTTACGCGTCTAAGTTACTATTACATGGTTTATGTATCGTGATTCAATTATTATGAACAACCGTACATTTATTTATATATATAATTATATTTTAACATTTGAAATTTCTCGTCTTATGAATTGAAAATTGGATACAAGTTTACTAATGCGTGATCTTTATCATTTTATATTATTATCAACATTTTTTAATTCAATTTCTAAATTTTAAACGAACATTTCGGGCGTCAACGCATGACATAACTAGTATTTTTTTTTTTTCATTTAATTTAAATGGAATAAAAATCGTTAATATTATTTTGAATTATCATTCCTCTCTGCTCTATAGTTCAAGGGTTGACCTTGATATTCCCGCATGTTAATATATATTTCCTCATTTAAAGTGTATGTAATATGACGTGAATAATTATAATATTGTGTTTCCAAAAACTGTTAAGCGACAGATAAATTGAAATTTTATGACCGCAATATATTTTATTTTCATTTTTTTTCAGAATCGTGAGCCTGTATGTAATATAACTCTGTTGATTCGTGTGACCGACGAGACAAACGACGGACATTTTTCACTGGTTCACGTGCGGCGACGTGTCTTTTTTATCGCTTTCGTAGTCGTTCGCAATAGTTTACATGTGTATTATACACCTATTGTTCAACTACCGGAAGTCCTTTTATCGTCTTTCGTAGTTTCAAAATAACGGAAGTAATATGATACGTTCCGGACGTTTTCGACGTAAGGGTCACTTGTTTCCTAATCGTTGTAATCTTTGAAGGATTCGACCGATGGTCACCAAACAGGACGGCAGGCGCATAAGGTAAGGAAATATTTCTAATAATTATATTGAAATATAAGTGTTTCCTACGATTGACTTTTGATTTTGTTTCTTTTTTTTTCATTATTTAATACCGTAGAACATATTTTTATCAAAGGGTTTACCTCGTGACCACGCGATCATTTGGAATTTTATTAATATAGTTAACTTATTCATCCGTCAAAAACCGTCGAATTAATAATCAATAAATCTTAAATTATATTATGAAATACAAGAAAAACGATTTTGCTTGTGCCACTATCCAGCAAAATGTTTTGAAATATTTGACAGGCAATTTTCTATACGTGTAATTCATAAAAATCGCGAATTTCTTCCCTCCACTATTTAATTAATTTAATTGATACTAAGATTATTTAAAATAGTTTCCTTATATTACACAATATGCTCATTATTAATTTTATGATCTCGTAATTGAGTACAATACCGTATTTTCCAGCATCAAAAGTTCAGACGCTCTATTGTTATCGGACCGATATACGTTACAAGTCAATATTTGAGTATATTTAGAATTTAATCTGAATTATAATATATAGTTGGTAGCATTGTTAATAATACTTGTAATTAATTTTCACAATTATTGTTAATATTAATGAGAGTTTCTCGATCCTTTGCTCCGTCATTACACGTTAGACACGTTTCATCCATTAAAAATTTCACACAAAACTCATTTTTTATTGTTGTAATATTATTATTAACAATTTATAATTATGTTAATTGATTTGTCCGGTTTCCGACGACCGAATGTATATTTTGAAAACCACATACGATATAATTGAAATACGACATAGGGATTCGGTTGATTGCTTCGCAGTATATTGTTCGCAGTCAGTATATAATGAGAAAGTACTCGTAAATGTATATTATAATAATATGTCTGAGTAGTATGTGTGTGTGTGCTTTTTTTTTTTTTTTTATACACAGTCCGCGGTCTAAACATTTCAATAACTGTTCGGGCGTCCGCGTGTTTTCGGTCGAATTCCAATTATTATTATTATTATTATTATTATTATTATGGAACCGGAGTCGCGCCGCTCGGGTCGGTCCGCAATCGAATAATAATATATTTCGACGGGTCAGTTAATATTAACAAAGATTTTGCATAAACAAAAAAGTTTATCGAGCAATATCATATTATATCAGGGGTGGCCATATTGTGGATCGCCAGCCGCATGCGGCTCTTGTCGTTGTTGCACGTGGCTCTTGTTCTATTATCAAAAACAATAATAAGCTTATTTTATAATACATAACATGACAATTTTTTTTTTTTTTTTTTATTATTCGTCACGATTTAAAATTTTAAACTATGACTTTAAGTGTATGAAGTTTAGTACAAATAACTGTTTTAGCACAAAGTCAAACGCGTATTATTGTTGAAATGATTTATTTATTTATTTTTTATATCTTTTTTCATTCTCGCGAGCTCTTTGATCTGGTTAAATTGAAGTATTTAAGACTCAGAGGTATACCCTTACGATGATCTCGAGTTAAATTTGATATATATATATATTTGGATTTGATTATTTTCATCGTCGAATAAAATGATACACGAGAAAATATCATTCAGACTGACGATTATTTTCAACTTTTTTCGACTAATATTCTAAAAAAAGTTCTATTCCTTAACTTCTGCAATGAGTTTCGATACTGGACATCCGTTTACGATAAAAACGCACTAAAAATTAATTTCAAAAACTTTTTTTAGCTTTTTATATTAATTTTATTTATCCGTGCGGCTCGTGAACATATTCATGTTGGCCACCTCTGTAATATAATTATGCATTAATAATAATAATATAAAGGCGGCGTGCAATAAGCCGGAGTCGAACGCCGCGGTAAAGTTAACGTAAATATTATGACCGTCCGGTTGTAGACCCGCTAAGTTTAGGTATATAATATTTTTTTTTTCCCCCGCCATCAAACGGTTTACGTCCAAGTACAATATTTGACTTTAAATCAATTTGTTTTGCTCGATATTCGCAAACGAGCGAAAGCAATCGCTTCGGATTTCAAATTAAACGCATCCCCTATATTCGGGGTGTCATATGAATTATATTATAGTACACCGGGGTGGCCAACATTTATGTGTTCACGAGTCACACGGATAAATAAAAAATTTCTTTTGAATGCATTTTTAGTGTATATTATTGAAAACGGATATCGAATCTCATTCAATCAACAGTTAAGGCGACTCACGGATATTTATTTCATGAGTTGTGCAATCGTTTTTTTTTTCTTTCCAATTGTCGTATTTACCCGTTTTTAGTACAAAATATTTCCTTACGTTATACGATATTTTTCATCACTATTCGACTTAATAAGTAAATGCCATTTCGATTTTTCCAAGTGCAGATACATGAATCTTCTAGAATCTAGGCCTCATTACAGCCCTAATAACTAGTCGCGCCCTTGACAACAGGCCCCTTTCGTGAAGCTCTACAGTTAAACGAGACACCGAATCGTATACTAGCAGCGGTTTTCTTTTTTATTTTTCTCTCGAGAATAAAAAATAATAGCGTTTTAATATTTTCCGCAAGTACGAAGGTTTATTTTGTGGGTAGTGTTTTTTTTTTTTTTTTTTTTTTTTAATTTATTAGTTTTCGACGTCACACCCGGACCCAGAGAGAGAGAGAGAGAGAGAGACACGCGGAAATAACGAGTGGCAAAAGAGGGACGCGACGAAATAGAGAGATTTTCGTACAGTCAATTCTGTAATGGAACAGTTCTCCCCGGCGGCGGCGGCGGCGCACTTTAAATGTTCACTGCAATATTCATAGTGTTCTCGCGGTTGTTTATTACCACCGCGGTTGCCGTCGTTTTAATGAGCCATTTAGCCCCGTCGGTTGGCCGACATCCGAGCGCGCGCACCGCGTGCTAAGCGCCCGTCGTAAATAATGTGTCATTTGTTTCCGTGCCAAAACGTTTTATTTCGAAATCCATTGTTGCCCGTACGCCGCGCCGTGAGGTGTTTTTTTGATTTTTTTCCAATACGCTATAAATGATTCGTGATTCACGTCGGGTGCCGTCACGTCATTGTGCGATGGATATCGCGCTTTAGACGACGTGGGCACAACGTGTTGGCTTTATATGGGCGGGCGAGGGGGGGGGGTATAATCTAATTTATTATTCTAAAAATGCTACTAAAAAATTGGGGGGGGAAGAAAGAAGTACATTTCAATGTTAAATATAAATAAATAATGTACCAAATTATATAATATAATCGAATAACGTTTGAAAACTTATCATTTACCATTTGAATTCCTAAGGAAAACAATATTGATACGATATAAAATGATTAGACGAACAATTAAAATCGTTCTCCAAATAAACTTTTTTTAGACTTCATGACTCTTGTAATATTATCTTTTTTAATATTTCGAGAGAATTAACGTTCGGGATAACGTATAATTAAATTTCAGTCGCAGGGAGGAGACAAGTATTCACCCCAGTCCCACCTTCGCTACGCTCGTGAAATTAAGTTATACACATTTTTTCAAAATGTTCGTCCGTTTAAATAATATAGTCAAAAACAAATAAAATATATTTGGAGGAATATAGAAAATGGAGGAGAATAGTATTTTATTATTTTATTTTATTTTAATTTTTTGAAGAGAATGACTGTGGAGGAAAGAGGAATCTGATTTTTGGAGGCCACTCTGGTTTTTACGTGAAGATCCTCATTTTTTTCGCCAATCACACCCTGTTTAATAATGTTTATCTGAACGTTTAACGTCTATTCACAGCTTTTTAACGGAACGTATAGCGAGGTCAGAAGGTTAAACCCCTTTGTTAACGTTTAAACAATATTACGTTATTCTTTGTGCTGAAATTCGAAAAAATGTTTCGCAGTATTAAAACGATTACAAAAAGGCGATTGTTCGCCTGAGTTTTTCTGAGCAATAAATTTGAATATATACGTCAATAATATTATAAACTCGGTTCCCTTCAGAAAACATTATTAGTAATTACCGTAATATTCATTATTCACTGTGTATTATCAGTACAATATTCTTGGAAAAAAATCTCACGAAATACATTATTATTATTCAAATTTTAAATATTAGAAATCACTCGTTCAAATTATAATAATTATAATCGAGATTTTTTTCAATAGTAACGTATCATAATAAGCTCATTGTTTTTTTCTCTAAATTATTTGGATCACTAAAACTAATTTTAATTTTTCAAACGAATGTAGAATTTGCGACATTATAATTCTGTCCATAAATAATTATTATTCAGGTTTTACGGTCGACGCCTATAGAAAATTATTGTCGCGTTGCATTAATAATATTTAGGGTGAGCGATTTGTGCATTAACGCCCCCCAAATATAAACAATATTTATTATTTTTAAAAGATAATAAATTATAGTATAATTTGATAATATTTCGCATTTGATTGTTTAAAAGAAATACAACTAAAATATTTGAATGCATTTATAATCAATGTAATAATAATGTGTTTATTACGAATGCAATAAAATAAAAAATCGTTTTAAAAAAAAAAAAAATGTTAACGCCCGTTTTAACAAAACTAAAAAACGCCACTGATAACATGTACTATACCATAATCAAATTAATGCATGGACTGCTCGTAGATGGATTGGAGAGAAAGAGAGAATAATTATTTTGTTGGAGAGAAGACTTACAACAAAGATAACATAAAAAATATAGCGCACACCTCGGGACTAATATATATTATATTATATCCGAGTAGAGGCTTTATCTCTCTCTCTGACAACGTTGACCCCATGGTAGCATAGACGAGGTGTGTGTGGGCAACGCAGTCCGTACCACCCATGTGCTGCACAATTTATAATGTATGTATTTTACATTTTACCCGCCAGTAGTTTAACATATTAAAATATTAATATATTAAAAAAATACTGGGACTTTTTTTGCGCGCATTGTAAGACACATAAAAAGATATACGTATTGCGTTGTATTACATAAAATTAATAAAAAATTTCATGTTAAAATGTGGTTAGGCCAAAGGTAGCCAAAGGAAAACGATAAGTGGTTCAATATTAATGTTACATACCACTGCAGTGGTGGTTGTAACCATGATGAGATCACGTACCACTTTCGCGAGTTTTAACGACCTACATGAGGTCACCAAGAAACGCTATTTAAAGTTCGAGTAGACCAGGAGACAGTAACTGAAGTTTAGATACGCAAAGAAAATAAGTCAAATTGATAAACTCGAAATAAGCCGGATATAATCAACAAGTTTTAGATCTATTGATATAATTATTAACAATTAACCACAGACGTTTACATTTACCGATTCTTAAGTATAATGTAACGTTTTCATGTCTACGTTATAAACATCGTATAATTAAACTAAATCTATTGATTATGTTATAAAAATATATTTTCATATCACAACGAACTTAATTGTTATTAACCATTATAATATTAATCGTGCACTATTTCTATTCACTAGTTATAACACTCCGAACGTAGCGATCCACATTTTGGGAAAACAAAACGAAACTGATACGGTGTTTTTTGAATATTTGTGTTGTTATTGTATAAAAAAAAAGCATTTTTCGTTTGTTAACGTAAGAATTACAGTGTATGCACCGGTATCAATGAAGAATAAATATACATTGTTTATTATATGTGTGGACACTTAAAAAAACACTTAATTAATAGGGTAGACAATTAATATGGTATTCAAAAATTCTTTATATATTAGAGGTCCAAAAAAACAATTGTTTTATGTTTGAAAATATATTTTACTTTATGGCTTATTTTATATTATATTTTATTTCATGTCAATCGAATTAAATTCTTTATCAAATATTCAACATCAAACAATAGGAATATTCGTAAGATATAAAATAATTAATGAAAAAAACTTTTAAACTCGAGATCATTTTATAACGTTAAAAAGTGATTCTGCTGATTATAACTAAAAGGTAAATTTAAGTAAATTTATATATATATAATACATTATATGTATGAGTAAGTTCGTATACATATAATGTCCAACAATTAAAACAATAAATTGTAAATGTTGTGAAATAATAACGAAAAAAAAAAAAAACTGAATAATTATAAATTTATGTTAATGAAAAAAAAAATGATTGATTGAATCATGTTTTCTACGAGAATTTGATTAAGAATTGAAAAGCACATGAGAAATCTTTTGTAGATAAAAACAAATTCAATCAATTAAGAATACAACTATTACAAGGATTCGATTGAAAAATAAAATACTAACTTCACATGAAAATGGAATAGTTTCGTACAAATTTTCAATCTCACCCATTGTAAACAATTCAAAAAAAAAAAAATCTGAATAACGGTTTTTGAGATTTTTTTTTAGTTATGTATTCTGCTATTAACAGAGTAATATGTGAAACTTTTAAATTTTTTGTACTATTTATATGATGAAAACGGATAGATTTTGTAAACATCAAGAATTATATTTTTAAAAGTAATATAATATTAACGGATACGTTTAACGGCTCTAACTATTTTCAAATTGAAGTCGGGAGGGGAGGGGGGTGATTTGAACCATAGAATATTGTTCCAAGTGCATATAGCGCAGCGGTTTGCCAGAGACACATTATTCAGAAACGTTTAGCGAAGTTTAATAATTAACATAATATATTAACCTGTAGACGCTTTTCAATTTCCACTACGAGTTTGCTTGTTGCCGTCTATGAATATTATATGCGCGAGATAAAACAACACGACGCGCATAATATTACGACGTATAATAATAATAATAATAATAATTATTATTATCGTTAAAATCGGTTGTACTGTACAGAATTAAATAGTTTAACGTGCGCAAGGTAAAATAGAAATGAAATTCCTCGCGGTGACGCAACAGAGATCAGACGTCATCGCACACGTACCGGCGTACAACGTGCGACATAATAATCCAATACACTGTTATTGTTGAAAATTTGGGGGGCGGGGGGAGGGCACATGACTGCGGACACAGTTGACAAAAAAAAAAAAAATATATATAAGCTCTAGAAGTTCCCAAGACACAGCAATAATATAATAATAATTATTATCATTCCGTCACCGACTGATTGCAGACTTATATGTCCGCCGCCCGCGAACAAGGGCGTTTTTAATCAACTCGAAACGTAATCAAATTTAATGGCGATAATATTATAATTCTTATCCGCGCAAATTAAAACGGAACGTTCGCATGGAAAATCTTCGTTTACCACCGAGAGCATTATCATATCGTGATTGCGCGCGTGCGCGGAAAACTTCTCGATTTGGTAATTTCGTCAGTCGACCACAGTATTATTACAATGAGTTATTAAACGAGATAAAAATCAAAAAACCAAAAAAAAAAAAAAAAAAAAAAAAAAAAACCCCGAGTACACTTAGTGATGTGCGAATTTCCGGGGAATATATCCAGGAATATTCCTGAGTTGGGGAATTTATCGGGAACATAATATATATTTTTTTTTAGATTCTGAACAAAGTGAAGAAGCTTGTGTTTTTACAATGATGTTTATTTATTTATTTTTTTTATTTTTTTTTTCTGTTAACACTTTTTCGTATAGAAATACTTGTCCAAAAGTTTCGATCAATAACTTTTTGAAACCGGATTCGCCTCTAGA
>JAIPRM010012034.1:0-12426 GCA_025469315.1 Stegophylla sp. TES_Ste_2020 | reverse complement strand
TATTAACTTCCTTCGTTCAGAATCGTTTTACTGAAGAAATGATTTATCGTTTCTTTAAAATTTAATACGCCCGTAAAGAGAATACCACCCGTCGTGCGAAGTACACCCATCGTGCGAAGTATGTCCGCTTTTTTTCTCTTGATATTTTCAACGGATATTATTTCTATTACTTAGATATTTTCCTACTGATATTTTTTCCTAGATTCGCAGAAGCTGGGCTTATTCTAAAGCGCATTTGGGCTTATTTTGCGTAGTTGAAAAGTCAAAATGCGTAGCTGAAAACCAATTATTGCGTAGTTGATTTGTTTACGATGAATTTATTTTGATTTTAATAATTATTAATAGGCAGAAATAAATACGTCTATTCAGTGTTTTCCATCAATATAAAATATCTAAATATAGGAGAGAGTGGTCCAAAATATGTTTTGTAATTTTAGTTAATACCGAATTAAGTTTTATTATTTGATGACTAAATTTACGATGAAATTAAGATTAATTATTTTTGAAATAACAACGTTATGTGTCATTTGATCCTTTATATATTGTTGAAGATCATCAATCTAGAAAAACAAAATAAAATATTATGAAAATAAAACATACGTATGTATTAGACCTTAGACCATTTTAAATCCATAATATTATAAAGAACACAAAATTCTGTCAGAAGAAAACAGATGAAACATTTAAACTTCTATATTTATTCAAACAGAGGTCAAAACTGTTTTGATTATCAACTCTAGTGCATACTACTTTATTTTTTTATAAAGGATGACATTTTTTAGTTCGTGGTTTATGTTATTTTTGGAGACTAAAATTGAGTTCATTTATTTTTTGATTATTTCACCATTTTTACTCAAACTACCTGTAGTTTTTCTTTGTTATTAGAAAAATATTAAAAATTTCGAAAAATAATCTTTTTAATGTACTACACTTTCAAAATTCTCAGCCGGAAACATAAACTAAACTTATTTACTACTTATCCAAGTCCGTTCTCAATATATGGATGAAAAAGAAAATTAACTGTGATGAAAATAGATTCCCATACACAACATAAATAACTGGATAAAATATTTAGTTTTTTGAAAATTGTGTTTTGGGGAGACGCCGTCTCCTGATGTGCAACTCTTGTAATTTACGATAATATAATACCAGTTTAGATGTCATTACTGATCTTAAAATATTATGTACTGCAATTTTGGAGAAAATTCAGGGAGGGGACTATTGAAAATATGAATTATATCATGTTTTCGCTAATTTATTATATCAATAAAAAATCGTACCTAACTTAATGTTTTGTGTGTATTTAATTTACTTAACTCACCTTCGCCTTTTGTAAGGATCATTATATCAGGTATAAAACATTTTGCGTAGTTGAGAAAAATCCTTACAATAAACCCTGCGCAGAAGTAATAAGAAAAAGTTACATTTTGTCGTCTGATGACGGTTGAAGTGAACTGGGTCCAGAGCCGAATTTAGGGGGGGGGGAAATTAACCGTATTGTCCCTAGCGGCCATTTTTGAAAAGGTGGCAAATTTTCAATAGACTAGCAAAACGTATCATATATATGTATAATGTATATTTTATGTGGAAAAGTGTAATAGTCGTGTCGTTAGTCTATATTTAGTTATTAAATGATGATTTTATCTATAATATTTTTTTTATTTCTTAAATTTGTGCATTTCATTATAAGCGAAAACATTTAATATATCACTTGATTACCACAGAAAACACTCTTTAGACGGGCGTACTGCGCGATACTGGTCACTGGGTGTCTGAGACAGGTAAGAATAGAGAGAGGACTCGATCGAAGTGTAAATAATTAGATGCACAAAGCATGGAGTATTATTTTTGTTTATTAATATTAAAACATAGAGTAATAATAAATCTCACCGGTATAACTCCCACTCCTGTATAGCAAATGTTTTGCTACTTTAAAAGCAAGAAGAAAACATTTCTAAAATATAGGTGGTAAAACATACAGTGATTTTGAAAGCAATATAATATAAATAAATTATAAAGTGACAAGTACGGTTTACGATTGTCATTTCATTGTTTAAAGTTACTATTATTTAAAATGTTGTTATTTATTTAGTTTACTTAAGGTAATTTAAAAAAGAAAACCGGACTTTCTTCTCACCACGGGTATTCTTCGCACTTCGAGTCAGATAAACTTAGTGGATGTGTAAAATTTTAAAGAAATGATAAATCATTTCTTCAATAAGACAATTCTAAATGAAGGAAGATAATAATATCACAGACTATATAAGAATATAAACTATATTTTTATATAGTCTGTGATAATATAAAAAACAATAATACCTAGTTGTTATTTTCAACACACCCAACAAGAGTATCTGACCAGAAAAGCGAAGAATATCCGTGTAGCGAAGTATGTCTCGCTTTCTTGCCTATACTTCACTTTAATTTACTATACTATACTTCACAATTTTTTTATCTAATAAATGAAGAAAGGGGGAAAAAATTTAACGAAAAAAAAAGTGTAAGAAAAAATTTCGATAATTTTTTTTCACATTTTCAAAATTATTGTGCGCCAAAATATTTCTTATTTTATTGACTATCTACTTTTAAATTTTCATAAAGATTGGATCAATTAATGACGGTTTCCAAACCTTTTTGGTCAATTTTTGGGTAGTTTCTTCACCCCAAAAAGAATTGAGAAACTCAAAAAATAACCTATTTAAAGTATCAATTTGAGGCAAATCCGGTTTCAAAAAGTTGCTCGTTGAGACTTTTGGACAAGGATTTCTATACGAAAAAAAAAAAAATTTATAATAAACATCATTTCAAAAACATTAGCTTTTTCACTTCGTTCAGAATCTAAAAATATTTAATTAAAATAAAAAAATTTTAAGAATGAAACAACTGTTTTTTTTTTTAGATTTATACCTATTTTAGTAGGTATAAAAATATGGGTAGGTAAATTATTTTTTGTTTTACTCGAAAATATCTATTAAAAATTTTTTTGTGAAGGGAGAGAGTGGAAAAATTGTGATGCCCGGAGGCGGTAAAAGTTTAAATACGGCTCTGACTGAGTCAGACCGCATCCAGTGCCACTTTGACGGCGCGTTTTCTTCTGACGACAGTACGAAGAGGTGCAACACGCCAGCCTGACGCTACAGGATTGTCAGGTCATGGCCTTGGCACGCCAAATCCTCGGCTTGGCACGCCTCGTGCGCGTCTTTACTTTATCTCAGGCACGGTCCTTCACTTGGCCACGATCAGGTGTGCTCAGGAAGTTCCTGGAACGAAGCTTCGCCGCTTCGTTGTTCCCCACCAGTCCCGAATCTGGTGAGCTCGCTTCCACGCTCCTCGTCGTCTAGCATCAGCCCAGTCGTTGTCGCATTTGTTACATGTCTGCAAGTTGATAATATTGAACGTTAGACAGAAGCATAGACGTGCGCAGAGGTATTTGGCAGGTAATGTGCAAAATCATCCAAGGGGCCCTAGTTTTTCTTATTTTTATACAGTGGCACTGAAACATTTCCCACTAACTCGTGCTGTAGATAATTTTGACTACCCACCACCTGTAGCGTATTTATGAGGAGGGATCCACGGGTTCCGAACGCTCTTTTAATATAATATAATAATACAATATGTTAAATATTGTATTTTTCGTAATTAACAATTTTTAAATTCTATGAAACTAAAAAGCTAGTGTTTTTACATCGATTTTTATTTTTTTTTATTTTTACAAGTCTTCGTATAAAAATAATAGTACAAAAGTTTCGACCAGCATTTTTTTTTCATCAGAATTTGCCTTTAGATATTCATTTTTTGAAATTCTCAATAGCTTTTTTCCAAAATATTGGATACTCCCATCCAGTTCCACCCAAGGAGCGGATATGTCCAGATTTTTCGTTGCTTTTGTTTTCGTTTTTGGCTACCACTTGACTGACTTAGTACTTTTGACGATTCGTGGACATAACAATTATACAATAAAACTCACGTTATTAATAGAAAAAAAAATAGAAATTAACTATTAAATAACGTATAGTTCGAGCATTTTGTGGATTAAAAAGTATTCACAGGAAAAAAAAATCATTGTAAAACACTATCTAAAAAAATGTTTATTAAGTTTAACCAATAAAATTAAATTCATGTTTATTTAGTATAATTAATTATCATCATTGCAACATTTAAAACCAATTTCTGGCATTAATTGTACATTTAATTTTAATTTAAGTACTTATGTGTATATATTATTACTCATTAGTTATTATGTACATAACTACTTAAGTACTATTTTTGAAATTTCATGTCTCCATTTCTTTATAATTTACCTACTAACCAGATTTTTTTTTTTTAATTTTTAAATTAATGATTAATTATATTCTTATTTCCTTAATAAAACTATTCTGAGTAGAACTTAGAATAATTTTATTGTACATGACAATTTTACTAAGAAATTACAAAATTTATAATAATTATAAAAAAACAAATTAAAGTATAGACAAGAAAGCCAGACATATTTCGCATAGTTCGCACCACGAATATTCTTCACTCTTCGGGTCACATACTCATGGTGAATGTGTAGAATTTTAAAGAAACGATAAATAATTTCTTCTATAAGACGATTCTGAACGAAGGAAGTTAATAATATAGAGAATAATAATAGTCGTCATTTTCAACACACCCACCGGACACCAGACGTATCTGACCTGAAGAGTGAAGATTATCCGAGGTGCAAAGTATATCCGGCTTTTTTGTCTGTATTTTACTTACCTTTTTTCTTATTTAATAAATAAATAAAAGGAAAAAAAAGCCGGACATAGAAACTTTTTATAGATATATTTTTTGTAAAGAAATATGTGTACAAAAATTATAACCAGCAAGTTTGCCATCTATAGAGATGGTACTTTAAAAAGGTAAATTTTTTGACTTTCTCAAAATTTAATTTTAAATTAGGCCAAAACTAACCAAAATTTGATAAAAAAGGACTAGGAAACTATCTTTTTTAATCCAAAGTTTATGAAAATATATAAATATATAAAAATACTTCTAAAATACAAATCTAAGCAGAACTTAAGTTTATACAAGAAAACTCTAAAAAGCCGGACATACTTCGCACGATGGGTGTACTTCACACGTCGGGTGGTATTCTCTTGACGGGCGTATTAAATTTTAAAGAAACGATAAATCATTTCTTCAGTAAAACGATTCTGAACAAAGGAAGTTAATAATATAAGAAAAAAAAAAATGTTCGAAAAATGTCCAAAAATTTTTTCACATTTTCAAAATTTTCTTGCGCCAAAATCTTTTTTATAAAATTTTCTATCTATGTTTAAATTTTCATAAAATTCTGATCAAAAAATTATGGTTTTCGAGTCGTTTTTGTCAAATTTTGGGTAGTTTTTTCCAAAAAAAACATTGAAGAATTGAGAAATTCAAAAAATGACCTCTTTAAAATACAATTTAAAGGCGAATCGGGTTTCAAAAAGTTATTGATCGAAACTTTTGGACAAGTATTTCTATACGAAAAGTTGTACACAGAAAAAAAAAAATAAAAATGAACATCATAGTAAAAACACTAGCTTCTTCACTTCATTCAGAATCTAAAAAAAAGTCATGGTACAAACACCACCCTCTTCACTTCGTTCAGAATCTAATAATAACAGAAATTTTTAGTCATTAATATTTCAGTTTCAACCTATAAATTAATGTGTTTATTTCAATAGTAATAAATATGTGTTATAATCGTATAGCTCTATACTAATTTCTTTGTTAGTATAATTTTACAATTTTCGTGTAATTATATACGAAAGAGAGATTTGAGCCTATTTTAAATATAAAATTTACTAAAATGTGTGATTTTTCTCTGTGTAGGTTCTAAAAGAGTGGATAAAGGTAAGCAATATCTTTAGTGATACAGCTTTATTTGATAGAACTGACTTTAATAAACAGAAAATATAAGCATTTTGATATTCAAATTACATTTCTTACTAAATCGATGAACAGGTAAAAAAGTTACCAATATCAGTATTTACATGTTCAAAGATATTTGGTTAAAATCATGTGAAAGAATTCTAAAACTTGATATATAATATGTGCGTTTAATATTTTCTTAAAATGTGAGGCCAATATAATAATTTATAATAAGTTTTATTTGTATATTTAAGACATTTGATTTTGTAACATGAGTTCAGCTTATACAAGTGTATAGTAGATTAATGTGTTTCGGGAGCAAGACCAAAATCGGTAAAACCTAAATTTACCGGTGGAACATGAGTTATATCTATAGTAAACATTTTTTTTACTATAATATTCCTCTTGTGTTTTATCTGCACGGGGTATAATTTTCATGAAAGTTGGCTCAATGAATAATTTTTAAAAATATTTAAAAATATATAATTATTAGGTATGCCTTAGATTACGGTTAATCTAAGTAATAGTTGTTATATTTTCTTTATTATTTCGTAACATATTATACAAAATTGATTAAAAAAATGAATAATATGGGTGTTATAATTGACGTGTTATTATTGTGAATAATTAATTGAAGTTACATTTCGTTTTATTATAGAAATAATTTTGAAAGAAATCATTCATTAAAATTCAACATAACCACTAAGAGTATGTCATCCAAAAAGCGAAAAATACACTTGGTATAAAGCATGTCTGACTTATTTAGATTAATTCACAAAGACTTAAAACATTGAATAGGAATTTGCTTTATTGGTCACCATATGTACCTAAAATCGATGGTCGGAGACTGCCATCCAGTGTTATTTATAAATACTATACGTGTTAACGTACTTACCAGCACTTTAAATTATTTAAAATGCATATAAATATTATTTAATAAATCAATAATAAATATTGCACAATTACCGAAGTTGAATATTCTTGATTTATCATAACTTCGCCTTGTGAAGCCCGGACGAATTTCCTTTTTTTTTTTTTTTTAAAAAAATACATTGTATAAACTCTACCAGGTTCTTAAAAATACACGTGTTTTGTTATTCAATTTTTAATTATAATACCATTTTACGTACTTAATTTCATAAGCAACACTACATTAGGTGTTAGTAAAATGCATAATATAATGATGTATGAACTAAAATTTAAAACTGTTATTCACGATAACCATGTGATTGTTTAGAAATAAACGAGAATTATAAAAGTAAGTATTTGGCGAATAAAGTACGCAAATCAATAATAAATTGTAATTAGAAATTATCGTATTATTAGAAAGTAAAACTTAATAGTGTACTAACTATGAAGTGCCGGGTGGGGGTTAGGTGGGGGTTGACCGTAATGATTTTTCGATTAATTAAAAAACTAGTAAGTTGATAGTTCCCACATCTCCCGATCTAAATTAATTATGATTGATTTTTATTAAACTGTTCAAAAGAACATATTTATTATATATGTATATTTATACACGTCGAGTATTCTTAGAAAGATCGCGATTGACTGTTGGCGACGACCTCAGCTGATTAGATGTATGAGGACAGATTAAATGAATTTTCAATATAATCTGTGATATGAGTGAGCTCACTGTGAAAGAATTTTAGTTACCGATTTCTTTACTACCTAGCAACACTGCAGTTTAAAGACATATGCTTTTAAAAGTTTAATACAAGTTAAGCTTTCATTGTCCCCTCCCTCCTGAAGATGGGTTGGATACAGCCTTGAATAGCCTACTTGCTACTTCTTAGAAAAATCCATGCTCTACCTTAATAATAAAGTATATATTACAGGCGTTAGTAACTACTGAAGTACTATCCAAAGTATAGTATTCAATAACAGAATTTAACTTTTAACTTTTAAGTTATCAGTTCTCAAATCACCCATTTCTTCATCGCCACACCTTATATATGCGTTATTATAATTAATCAATTTATATACATCAACACGATTTTATCTATTATGAATTGTGATATCAATATATTATTATAAACATAGACATTTTATACAAATGAATAATATTGAAGAGCTTAGATAATATCATATAAACTCACTGAATGCATTATAAATGCATGTAGGTGATATAAATAAAATAAAAATACTGAAATTTGTTTTATAATTGTATTTGTAATTTATATATTAAATAAGTATGTATGAATTAGTCCAAAAGATTAAGTTGAAAAATCTGGGAATGCTAATTTATATGTTAGAAATGGATGCTCAGCACTCCCCTAGACCCCCCCCCTTGTTGCGTCCATGATCCGGGGAGTGAATTATACATATTTTATGAATTATATCCGTTTTTATTTTATATTTAATTCAAATGAAAATTTGTTCCTATCTCTTACAGAATTTATATTGGAATACATAAAACATATCCAGGGTAATTTTCAATATGATA
The DNA here is from genome assembly GCA_025469315.1 of Stegophylla sp. TES_Ste_2020. Taxonomy (NCBI): domain Eukaryota; kingdom Metazoa; phylum Arthropoda; class Insecta; order Hemiptera; family Aphididae; genus Stegophylla; species Stegophylla sp. TES_Ste_2020. Next base: position 4,097 of record JAIPRM010012034.1, on the reverse strand, counting down.
GTAAGTATTTTTTTTCATTTAAATGTATACTGTTACAATCTATATTAAAATATTAGAAATTATTCGTCGTAAGTAAGTACAGTAAGTATGGGTACAGACTTCGAGTATCCTTATTTAGGCACTTTAAAATGTTTATCCATTTGTTATGTTTTTATTGGCTCACACGTGAAAGTGGCAATGAACATGGAAAAAAAAAAATGTAATCTGTACCCGATTTTGATAGGCTTATATTATTAGAATATGGCAATTATGAATTTAATTAATAACATTTCGCTTCACCGAGATAATAAAATGAGTACATTACGAATATGCTAAATGTAAACTAATTGGACTCTGAAAATATTATTGAGTTTAGTTTTCAGACATTGTTCTTAACCTCCCATCGATAAATTAATAAGCACAAATACACTAATTTACACATTAACCATGCTACGGGTAATGTGTATATTTCCCTGTAATTTGGTTCTGCCCTGGTGATGTGAACTGCGAATACAAACAAATAATAATCATTTATTTTGCAATACCTTTTATTAAATTCATTATTTCTAATAATTTATTACAATATTGTAGTACTTCATATATTATAGAATGAATACTTTAAAAAGTGTGTACTTCGCACCTTGGGGTATTCTTCATACCTCGGGTGGGGTACTCTTGGCGGATATTATTGAATTTTAAAGAAATGATAAATCATTTCTTCAATAAAATAATTCTGAGCGGAGTTTTATTTAATATACAATAATAATAATTTTCAATATGTTTAACGATTGTTATACATTTGTTATACATGTTATACATAACAGCCATGTGCAATTCGTTATTTGTGTAAATAATTACATTTCTGTAATAAGTTGCTTAATAATAAGTATTAGTATCGCCAAGTGGTCGAAATTTGACCAGACTAACAAAATTAATTAATTTTTGTGTGATTATACACTGATCTTACATATTGTACTGATATACACGCATTGAATTCAAATATTGAACTAAAAATAATTTTTTTAGATACTTACATCATTAACGAAAATCCAAAATTGATTTTTCATATACTTCCTTACTCCTAATGACTATTCCATAATTAATTTCAAATTACAATAAAATATAAACGTCATAATAAAATTAATTAAAGCAGCTCTAATTATCGTAATTTACATTAATTCGTTATAATATAATTTGCAATAATATTTATCGTGTCACCTCTAGTCAGTCATGATTGAAAAAGTGCAAAGAATTATTTTTTACCAGATAAGGTTTGAACCCAGTACCGTCGTATCCAAGAAATACGGCTTAGAAGCTTATAGCCTCTAGATTATAAATATAGTATATTATAACAAATATATATTATATAATAAAATAAATTATTTGTCCGTAAAAAATTGTATTATACCAAAATATTTGCAATAAAATTCTTCAACTAGGTACCAAGTTTCAAAATATAAGTTACGTAATTTTAGGTACCTTTATTATATACAAATTGCTGCTCTAGTCGACTGCCTTCTTTGCCTGACGCTAAATCTGCCACTGTATATAGATTTCTATTTTATAATATTTGTACAACAAAATTACAAAGTACGTCTGTTTTTTATGCTTGCTAAACTTATCTGTTCTGCAAAGTTCCAAAAAATATGTACAAATCTAACAAATCGATAAGGTACCGAATAATGCGACTTAATTGCGAGAGTAGCACTGCCTTCTGTAATTTAGGAGAATACAAATATGATCAATGTACTTGATCACAACGTTGCAAAAAAAAAAAAAAAATACATTCAAGTATATAATAAAGCAAACGTACTTTGTGTTATTCCAGTATATCACTTGCAAATAAATAAGTTATAATTCTAAAAACATCAATTTAATAGCAAATTAATTCATGTATAAGTATATAATATAATAAAAAATTAAAAAATTGCTATTATTGTTGTACAACATTTAAATTGTAACAATTGTTACATTATAAGAAATCAACTATTAATAATAATATATTTAATAAAAAATATTGCAAAATAAATTATTATTATTTGTTTGTGTACGCAGTTTACATTGTCCATGCCGTACACATTAATTTTAAATTTCATTTTCATATGAACTGGTATTAACGGCTTACTCTGTAGGTACTTGTCACTTGGAATAGTCTAAAACTAGAGAACTTAAAATTTATTTAAATTGTATTAGCTGTTGTTTATTTTTTAAATTGTAGAAACTAAACTAAAACATGGATTATATGTGGAAGACTTCTGTCAAAAATCTACTGAAATAGAATTTAAGACCGACCTGGAACTTGAGGAAGGGTCGTTGACTGATATATTAGAGAAATCCACATCTGATGGTAATTAATAATGGTTCATAATTTAAAATGTATATAAGAAAAAATAAGGCTTTAGAATAATGGTCTATTTAGGTCTGCCAAGGGATGTACTTTCACCGATCTCATTTAACCAGCAGAGACTTATAAAAGTAAAATGGCGTAGGTACTATGCTGATGAATGATGATATAGCTATTTTGTGTAACACCGATTATAAAACACTATTAAAAGCTATAATGATGAAATCGTTAAATTTATACATTTTTCGATCGATGAATGGGAAATATCTAATTCATAGTTGTTTCATTCGTTTCACGTTTCTTTTATTGATTTTATTCTTTTAGTGATAATTTCATATTGTTAAATCAATGTTCCACTGGCTGGTGAGTAGTGGGTACCGAATGTAAGCCCAAAAAAGACTGAAAGGATGTTATCTAATATTTAAATTCATCAATTTGTGAATTTTCGGTATTAAAAATTATTTTACGAACCTAAATGTGTGGTAATATTTATTTTGTATCATATATTATGATATCTACTTTTATATTAATTAACTGCCCCAGACCAGCCCGAATGTATTGTAACGAATTAGTCTTTCAATGGCATCGGCGTTTCGCGTTTCTACCGTTAACGAATGAGATTACTACGTCGAACAATTTCACGTACACGTGTATTAAAAAAAGCGTGTACAACAAATGTAAGACACAATCTCGTTGAAATAAATGTAAATATTTTGTTATTAAATGATCGAAAAAATCTGTTTTCATTTATAGTTTTGATGGCTCCCACAATTCAAAAATGTAAAGGTAAGTAAAATAATATGTAATTTATCATTTGTGCATGATTGTTATGAAAAACGCATATACATATATGCATTTAGTTGTCGATGATAATTTTATTGTGTTCATATTTAAATCTTTAAAATAGTACTGTGCAGTTAGCAATCGGAAATAATAATATTTCTGTTTGATGATTTAATTAGAAAAAATTAAACAGAATTTCGAAGGTAAGTGTTGACATTTATTTCATACTATAGTTTAAACTAAAATATTTAAAATAAAATAATTATTGATAATTAAACATCATTTATAGGTGTAATAGGTGTAACTAGACTAATTTTATTTGGGTTGGATAAAATTCTTTTTATAGCATCATTATTAATTAAAATCTCAATTTATAAACTAAATTATACATTCTTAGTAAAACAAGAACAAATTTAACGACAAAGTTGTTTCAAACACTTTAACATACCAAATATTTAAAAAAAAAATTCAAAATCGACATCCGGGCCCTAATGTACCATTATAGAATAATGGTACCTATTAAATTTAATTTCATAAAATCTCATCCAAAAATCCGTGATAATTTGAAGTCATTTGATTTATTTTAATAATTATTACTTTTATTTAGATTGTAGTGATGGAGATTCTTATATTGAATACGTATTTTTAAATATAAGTAAGTTAAACATAACTGAATATTATTGATAATATTATGTACAATAGTATTTCTTCATTATTCATAAAAATTTTTTTTTTTCGAGATATTATTTATTAATTTTAAGTTGAGACCATTGACTATTGTTTTATCCAAACAAGCACTACATAATAATATCATATATATATATATATACATGGGCGCCCTTTGGAGAGGGCAAGGAGAGGCACTTTTTAGTAGGTAATAAAGACCAGAGAATTAAGTATTGAGTACACAATTAGATAAAATAAAACTGTCAGTTATAATCATACCTCATTGTATTATTATTTAAATTATTCTATCTATAATCAATCGTTC
>JAIPRM010012033.1:0-12427 GCA_025469315.1 Stegophylla sp. TES_Ste_2020 | reverse complement strand
TATTATTAATTTCCTTTGTTCAGAATCGTTTTACTGAAGAAATGATTTATCGTTTCTTTAAAATTTAATACGCCCGTCAAAAGAATACCACCCGTCGTGCGAAGTACACCCATCGTGCGAAGTATGTAAGGCTTTTTTTTTTTTTTTTATCTAATAAACGTAGAAAGAGAAAAAATAATGAGAAAAAATAGGGTTAACAAAATGACCAAATTCTTTTTCAACATTTATTTTAGTGTTTTATAGATTTTAGTGCTTTTTTTAGTAGTTGGCGAAAGTTACAACTTTCCAGCTCTATTATTTTGTAATATATAACTAAATAAAGGAAACAGATTTCATAATAAGTCTTATTCGTACACACACACACACACACACACACTCTCTCTCTCTCTGTCTCTCTCTCTCTCTTATATGCATGATAAAAATTATAAATAATATATTCCATGCATTTTAAAATTTTTTTATGCAAATATTAATTATAAAATTGTTAATATTTTTTACGCTTATTATTTATAAGAACGATAAATAATTTACGTGTTAGAGAATGTCAACATCTTTTATCTAGACAAATACTTATGTGAGTCAAAAATGTATAGATAAATAAATAAAACCTGACTATTGTTTAATGCAATGATTTATTTTTAAAAACGCAAGCACTTATATTAATCAAAGATTACAGCCTTATTTCATAGGCATTTTTCCCTTTCCTTTTTTTTGGTCCGGTCCTGATGATGGTGAAAGTGATCTCTTACGTTTACCATTTGTGTTGATCGCCGCAAATAAATCTTTCTGTTCGTACAGACTGGACCCCCAATTCGACATCCCAGAGAATCCCAAGGATTCTATCATGAAAACTTCTTCTTCTCTTGGATTTTGTAGTGTCAATATCTCGGCTGCTGGCTTTTGTGATTGCAATGTCTTGTATTTTTGCTTTTGTGGTTCCAATATCTCGGATTTAAGATTATTTGAATTCAATGTCCCGGCAACTGGATTTGGTGATTCCAGTGCCCTTTGACCGAACGTCGGTTTTACAATACTTAAAGTGAGATTATCAATTATTCTATACATGTCACTTGTAAAGTCAGTTTCATGTTTCTCAACGCTGTCCGGATTATTGGCTATGTTTAGAAATTCGCTTAAAGCACGAACGTCGTAATCCAACATCAAATGATGAATCAGCTTATTGTCTTTTATGGCGGTGACAAATGGATAACCTAGTCCACCATTTTGATAACGATGCAAGTATCGGGCCGTCTCAACATTTTTTTTAAAATCTACCTGTACTAAAAGAATTTTAGTGAAATTTGATTGTTTAAAAAATTTGTTAAAGGAAATTTCTGCTCTTTTATTCGCCATCGGATGAGTTACGACTATTGGAACAAAACCCTGATATAATATATTTTCTCTCACTTTTCTCAGACAGTCATCTGGAGTGACACATTTTATAACCTCAGGATCTTGGAAACTCATCTGTGAGGAGCAATAAATTAATAATATTAATATAAAAATTATACACAATATCATCATTTTTTTTTTATTTGTTTAAAAATTTTGTCAACGTTTAAGGCTCAAAATTATTTGGAAATCGTGTAAACATGGGTCAAATGGATATCACTCGATCTAATATGAAAATACTTACTGAATATCGGAAGATATATTCAGTTAATTCTCAAGTCCTAAATTTTCTTAGAAAAACACGTATTTGACCAATATTGAATAATGTTATTTTTTAAAACAACATAGTACTGATCCTACTAATTTATAAATCCAATTTTTTAATACTTTACATAGGTTATTATGTTATTATATTTTAGTTTCCACATTTTCAAAAACATTATAGTGTAACTATTGGATCTACTGGAAAGAATTATGATGCTTAAAATAATATATTATAAATTACTTTAAATTTTTGAATTTCTATAAATTGTTATATAATAGTTGAATGGAGCTAGTTTTTAGTTTCTGAACGGAGTGAAGAGGCTTTTGTTTTTACAATGAATTTTATTTATTTCTTCCTCCGTAACCACTTTTTCGTACAGAAATACTTGTCCAAAAATTATCGATCATTACCTTAATAGATCCAAAATCGAACTCAAATGGTAATTAAGAAGTTTATATTTTTCACATTAATCATTATTTTTTTCAATAACGCGAAAATACTGTCAAAGAATTGACAAAATATTACGCTATTTACCGGAATTTTCGTAAAGATCAATGATTGAGACGTTTTACGAGTGTTCGATTGAAATTCAGTTTGGTACAACAAATTTAGTATAATTTACTGGTAATAATCCAGTTCTAATTCTAGTTCAACGTTCTTAATTAGTAACAAAACAATCCACGCATATTATTATTTATAGTATACTTACTATTTATAGCAATTTTAAAAATCTTATAAAACTTTCAATCGTTCGTCCGTTAAATATTTTATTACACCAAAATATTTGCAATGAAAATTTCCACCGATGTACCAACTTTCAACATGGCCGATTGAACCGATCAATTTTTATATGCATATAAGTGTTACTAACCTATACAACTAGACAACAATTCCGATCTATAGAATTTCTGATCGAGGCTTTTGGACCAGTGTCTCTACTAAAAAAAGTGTTTCGATACATACCGTATAGAAAGAGAAAAAAAGAAAAATAAAACACAGAAACACATTTGTAAAACCAATACGTTCTCGCTATCTCACGGAATCAAAAAAGTTAAATAGTTCTTAAACTTTTGGAGATGTAAGAAAACTATTAATTATCAAACAAAATAACAGAGTTGACAAAATTTTACATAATTTTAATTCAAATTATAATGCGTATATTATTAGTATTACATTGAGCAAACGACTGACTATAGAGGTATGCTTTTATGTAGTTGTGACGTTAATAAAAATGAATAATATACTCACGTGGATGCAAACAGCAAACAGCATTGCGATCAATAAAAATTTGATCAACATATCGAAGAAACTTGGAGTTTACAGACACTTATTGAAACCCAGTTCGTAGAGAAAAATGGTTTTACTTGCGACGCAACGAGGCTTTTTAGTATGCTTTCTGGAATATAGAGTATGCGAGTACAGTTACAAAATAACACATCTGTCTGTTCAAAAAAAAATTATATACGTTGCATAATTTCGTAAAAGAACTATTGTGCTAATAATAATTTTGTAATATGGAAAAGAAACGTGTATATTTATTATTATTATTATTGTTATTCTTTGTTTTACCAATGTTATAGCGAGAGTAGAACAATTTGAGTGACATATGTTTATCCGAACAATTTAAAGACAATAGTAAGCTAATAAAAAATTTCGGCACGTGTTTAATTTACATATACTTAAATAACAATACCGTTGGAAATACGTACAAAGAAACGTGTAGGTAGTTTCGTACATTTGCTGTTTGCGAATGAGTTAAAAATATAAAACTTGAACAGTGTTTCTTTTGTTCGAGTAGTAATTATCAACCATGCGCTATGGGTCGAATACAAAATTTTGTGTTACAATTAATCCAGATATAGGTATTACTCACAGTAATAGTAAAATATATGGATAATTTAAAATGCGAAAACAACTCGGACATTTTATTTGAAAAAATTAGTTTTTCTTTTCACCGAAGCAAAATTAATCAATACCCCAAAACGAATATCAGACATTTTTTTCTATTTTGATATTAAGTGGCGCCTGTGCCCACTTGAAATTCGTATTCAAAATCCACGGGGTTTCTAGTTATTTTCAAATTGTTCTCTTTCACGGAGTGTCTATTAAACATGATATCTAGGTATTTGGTATCAATTTATTTCGTGCGTGAGTAGAGAGCCTTGATTATGTAGTGTTCACATTTTAGATTCTGAGTGGACTAAAGAATTTATTGGTTTTTCATATCTGTATGTGGGTTTCTTATCATATGTATGAAAACGTGACATAAAGTAGATAGAAAATATTATGGTCAATTTTTTTTTTTGATCAGGAACTCTATACGTATATTGGAAATTTTGTCTATAGTCAGAACTTTTGGAGGTCGTTTCCTAAAGTTCTCAATACTTGATCTGTGCGCATGATTAGACTACCCAATAATAGACAAAAAAAATAACATAACCCGAATTTCAACAAATTCGATTTCATTTTAGATTCTGGAGGATGTGAAGAAGCTAGTGTATTTCAATGTTGTTTATTTTTCATGATGATTCTGAACGGAGTTAAAAATTGAATGAACAATAATAGTCATAATTTTCAACACACCCAAAAATAGAATCTGACCCGAGAGCGTGGGATATCAGTGATGTGAAATATGTGTACGGTCGTATTGTGTATACTTAATTTTACTTTTTTTTTTTTTTTTTTTATCTAATAAATATAGAAAGCAAAAAAATAATACAAAAAAAAAAATTGTTAGAAAAATGCTCAATTTTTTTCTTCACATTTTCAAAAATTTTATTTTATGCTATTATTTATGTATGTTCTGTTTTGTTTACTTACAAAAATGTATGATCCCCGTTAATTGTTAAATGATTAATAATTGTAATGACGCTTATTATAAATAAGAATGATAAATAATTTACGTGTTAGATAATGTAACAATTAGCAACATCTTTCATCAAGACAGCCGTTAACATCTTGATCATGTTCTTTTGAATCTGCGTGACTTATGAGTTCTGTTTGATTTGTAACATTATTGATGGTGGGGGGACGCATTGAAATCTTCGTAGGAGTTGATTTAATTTTTATAGTACGTATATTGTGTTTGTTTTGTACAAATAACCTATGCGAGTCAAAAATGTACATAAACCAAAAATATGAATAAATTATAAATAAAACCTGATTATTGTATAATGCAATCGTTTATTTTGAAGAACACAAGCATTTATATACATGAAAGGTTCCAGCTTTATTTCATAGGCATTTTTCCCTTTCCTTTTTTTTGGTCCGGTCCTGTTTGTTCTGATGATGGTGAAGGTGATCTCTTACGTTTATGATTTGTGTTGATGTCCGCAAATAAATCTTTCTGCTCGTACAGACTGGAATTCCAATTGTGTATCTCAGAGATTCCCATGGATTCTATCATAAAAACGTCTTCTTCTCTTGGCTTTTGTAATGTCAATACCTCGGCTGCTGGCTTTTGTGATTGCAATGTCATGGCTTTTTGCTTTTGTGATTCCAATATCTCGCCTTTAAGATATTTTGAATTCAATGTCCCGGCAACTGGATTTGGTGATTCCAGTGCCCTTTTACTGAACGTCGGTCTTTCACTTCTTAAATTTAGATCGTCTATTATTCTAGACATGTCATTTATAAAGTCAGTATCATGTTTCCCAACGCTGTCTGGATTTTTGGCTATGTTTAGAAAAGCGTTTAAAGCGCCTTTGTCGTAATCAAACGTCAAATGATGAATCAGCTTATTATCATTTATGGCGGTGACAAAAGGATAACCTAGTCCGCCCTTTTGATAACGTTGCACGTATCGGGCCGTCTCAACATTTTTATTAGTATCTACATATACTATAAGAATTTTAGTGAACTGCGCTTCATTAAGAAAATTGAGAAAGGAACTTTCTGGTTTTTTTTTCGCCATCGGATGAGTTACGACTATTGGAACAAAACCACAATATAATTTATTCGTGATCACTTTTTTCACACAGTCCTCCGGAGTGACACAAGTTATAAACTCAGATTCTTGGAAACTTACCTGCGAGCAACAATAAATTAACTATATTAATATAAAAATTATACACAATATCATAATTTTTTATTTCTTTGAAAATTTAGTCAACTTTTAAGGCACAAAATTATTTGAAAATCGTGTAAACACGGGTCAAATGGATATCACTCGATCTAATATGAAATACTTACTGAATATCGGAAGATTTTTTTCAGTTAATTCTCAAGTCTAAAAATTTCTTTGAAAAACACGAACATATTTGACCAATATTGAAGAATGTTATTTTTTAAAACAACATAGTGCTGAACGTAATAATTTATAAAGCCAATTTTATAATACTTTACATTGATTAGCATATTATTATATTTTAGTTTCCAGATTTTCAAAAACATTATAGTATTACTATTGGATCTATTGGAAAGAATTATGATGTTTCATAATACAATAATATATTGTAATTTACTTTAAATTATTGAATTTCTATAAATTGTGATACAATTAAATGGAGCTATTTTTTAGTTTGTGAACGGAGTGAAGAGGCTTTTGTTTTTACAATGAATTTTATTTTTTTCTTCCTCTGTAACCACTTTTTCGTATAGAAATACTTGTCCAAAAATTATCGATCAGTAATTTAATAGATCCAAAATTGAACTCAAATGGTAATTTGGGAGTTTATATTTCACGTTTATCAATACTTTTTTCAATATCGCGAAAAAAATGTCAAAAAATTGAAAAAAATATGCTATTTATTGGAATTTTTGTAAAGATCAATGAATTGGACACTATACGAGGGTTCAATTGAAATTCGGATTGGTACAACAAATTTAGTACAATTTACTGGTAATAATCCTGTTATAGTTCAACGTTTTTAATTACTAACAATATAATCCATGTTTATTTTTATTTATAGCAATTTTTCCGTACTTTTCCCATAAAAATCTTATAAAACTTTCAATCGTTCGTCCGTTAAATATTTTATTACCTACATCAAAATATTTTCCAATCGATGTATCGACTTTCAAAAAGACCGATTGAACCAATCAATTTTTATATGCATATAAGTGTTACTAACCTATACAACTAGACAACATTTCCGATCTATAGAGTTTCTGATCGAGACTTTTGGATCAGTGTCTCTACTAAAAAAAGTGTTTCGATACATACCGTATAGAAAGTGAAAAAAAGAAAAATAAAACAGAAACACATTTGTAAAAACAATACGTTCCTCGCTATCTCACGGAATCTAAAAAAGTTAAATAGTTCTTAAACTATTGGAGACGTAAGAAAATTAATAATTATTAAACAAAATAATGAAGCTGACATTATTAGTATTACATTGAGCAAACGACTGACTATATAGGTATGATTTTATGTAGTTGTGACGTTAATAAAAATGAATAATATACTCACGTCGATGCAAACAGCAAACAGCATTGCGATCAATAAAAATTTGAGCAACATATCGAAGACACTTGGAGTTTACAGACACTTATTGAAAACCAGTTCGTAGGGAAAAATGGTTTTACTTACGACGCAACGAGGCTTTTTAGTATGCTTTCTAGAATACCGTTAGTGCAAGTATAGAGTATGCGAGTATAGTTTAATGATAACACATCTGTCTGTTCGAAAAAAATTTATATTTGTTGCACGACTTCGTTGAAGAACTATTGTGCTAATAATAATTGTAATATGGAAAAGAAACACGTATATTTATTATTATTATTATTATTATTGTTATTCTTTGTTTTACCTATATTATGGCAAGAGTAGAACAATTTGAATGACATATGTTTGTCCGAACAATTTAACGACAATAGTAAGCTATAACATTTCGATACGTTTTTAATTTACATATTATACTTTATAACATTACCGTTGGAAATACGTACAAAGAAACGTGTAGGTGGTTTCGTACATTTGCTGTTGGCAAAAGAGATAAAAAAATACATTCTCATAAGAAATATGAGACTCGAATAACAGTGTTTTTGTTGTTCGAGTAGTAATTATCGACCATATGCTACGGATCGAATACAAAATTTTGTATTATAAATGACTCAGATATAGGTAAAACTCTCATTAGACAGCCCGTTAAAAAAATAAATTTTAATTTTTCACCTGAGTAATACTAATCAATACTCCAAAACGAATATAAATTAATTTTTTTATTTCGATATGAAGTGGCGCCTGTGTCCACTTGAAATTCGTATTCAAAATCTACGGGGTTTCTAGTTGTTTTCAAATTATTCTCTTTCACGGAGTGCTTATTAAACATGATATCTAGATATTTGGTATCAATTCATTTTGTGCGTGAGTAGAGCGTTGATTATGTAGTGTTCTCATTTTACATTCCGAGTGGACCAAAGGATGTATTGGTTTTTGAAATCTGTTTGAGTGTTACTTATCATATATATATGGAAACGCGACATAAAGTAGAAATATTATGGTCAATTTTAGTTTCTGAACGATGTGAGGAATCTTATGATTTTACAATGATGTTTATTTTTTTTTATATTTATTTTTTCTCTTACTTTGAACACTTTTTCGTATAGAAATACTTGTCCAAAAGTTTCGATCAGTATCTCTATAGAACCGGAATCGTACCTAGATGGTACTTTAGAGAGGTCTTTTTTTTTTTTTTTTTTTGATCAGTAACTCTATATGTAGATCGGAAATTTTTGTCTATAGTTAGAACTTTTGGAGGACGTTTCTTAAAGTTCTCAATCCTTGACGTGTGCGCATGCTAGACTACCCAATAATTTACAAAAAAAACAACATAACCCTAATTTTTACAAAGTCGATTTCATTTTAGATTCTGAACGATGTGAAGGAGCTGGTGTGTTTCAATGTTGTTTATTTTTCATGATGATTCTGAACGGAGTTCTAAATCGAATGAACAATAATAGTCATAATTTTCAACACACTCAAAAAGGGAATCTGACCCGAGAGCGTAGGATATCAGTGTTGTGAAATCTGTTCGGTCGTATTGTGTATACTTAACTTTACTTCATTTTAATTTTTTTTTTTATCTAATAAATATAGAAAGAAAAAAAATAATGGAAAAAAAAGTGTTAAAAAATGCCTAAAATTATTTTTCACATTTTCAACATTTATTTTAGTGTTTTATAGATTTTAGTGCTGTTTTTAGTAGTTGGTGAATGTTACAACTCTCTAGCTCTGTTATTTCGTAACATATAACTAAATAACTGAAATAGATTTCATAATAATTTTTATTCCGTTATTTCCAGTTAATTTTCCAGCACTTTTTCCAATTTTTCTTCAATCAAAATCTTGTATAATATGTTCGCGCGTGCGCGTGCACACACACACACACACACAAACACACACTTACAGGCCCTGATTTACCGATTCGTGGGCCCAGTACAATTTACAATTTTGGGCCCTAAATAATCCATCTTAATGTCCTTCAAAGCTAAAATAAAACGTATGCATAATATATTTTGTAATTAATGTCGAATGTTATTTGTGGAAGCTTATATAAGTTGCATATGGTGAGGCTAACCAATTTATTTGTTAGATATTTCCCTTTTCCAAAGGCATTACCTTTATTTTAAGAGGCTAAGACTCCCACACCCCATCTATCTGCGCTTATGATTATTGATTAAAACTGTATTGTTAAAAACACAATAATTGTTTAGTATATAAAAACATTTTACTTTTTCAGTACCTACGTCTACCTATACACTTAGATTAAACTAAATGTTTTTATGTTTAAAGTTTTAATTCAAATTTGATTTCAATATTGACAAAAAATTTCTTGCCATCTACTGGTTCGACTCGTTTCCACATTTTAAAATGCATATGATACATCTATAACTATGAATTTCAGTTAGCTAGTGGTATTTATTGGTATTTGATGAGAAGATATTAAACTATGAAATTAACGTTTATTAATAAATTTATTTATTTAATTATATTCGTATTTGAATTAACCCCATAACACGAATATGTTCGCTTAAATATAGTTTATTTAACGTGAACGAATTTGTGTTATGTGTGTAGTTGTCGTTCGTGTTCACTAGGGTGCAACTACAATCACATATTTCACCATAATGATAAATTATTCTTAGTTCCACGTTTTTGTTACAATATTCATTATATTTATTTATTTAAATTTAATTTTACGCTAATATTTAAGTATGTTCTGTGTTATTTACATATAAAAATTTATGATCCTCGTTAATTATTAAATGATTAATAATAGTAACAACGCTTATTGTTAATAAGAATGAAAAATAATTTACGAGTTAGAGAATGTAACAATAACAAAATCTTTCATCTAGACGGCCGTAAACATCTCGATCATGTTCTTTTGAATCTGCGTGACTTATAAGTTCTATTTGATTTGTAACATTATTAATGTGAGGGGGGGGACGCGTTGAAATCTTCGTAGGAGTTGATTTAATTTTTATAGTACGTATATTGCGTATATTTTGTACAAATACTTATGCGAGTCAATAATGTATAAAAAATAAATAAATAAAACCTGACTATTGTTTAATTCAATGGTTCATTTTTAAAAACACAAGCATTTATATTAATCAAAGATTCCAGCCTTATTTCATAAGCATTTTTCGCTTTCCTTTTTTTTGGTCCGGTCCTGTTTGTCCTGATGATGGTGAAGGTGATCTCTTACGTTTATCATTCGTGTTGATGGCCGCAAATAAATCTTTCTGTTCGTACAGACTGGACCCCCAATTCGACATCCCAGAGAATCCCAAGGATTCTATCATGAAAACGTCTTCTTCCCTTGGCTCATGTGGTGTCAATATCTCGGCTTCTGGATTTTGTGATTGCGACGTCTTGGCTTTTGTTGTATTTCGGGAATGTTTTAATATCTCGGCTTCTGTCTTTTGTGATTGCAATGTCTTAGCCGATTGACCATGTTCCGGGATTTTACTTTCTACTCTGAAATAGTTTATTATACTACTCATGTCTTTTGTAAATTCAGTAGTATTTTTCGGAAAGCTGTCTGGACTTTTGGCTATGGTTAGAAATTGTCTTAAAGTATCTATGTCGTAACCCATCGACAAATGATGAATCAGCTTATTATCTTTTATGGCGGTGACAAATGGATAACCTAGTCCACCACTTTTATAACGATACAAGTATCGGGCCGTCTCAGTATTTATATTTCTTTTTACAATTACTCTAAGAATTTTAGTGAACTGTGTTTTTTTAAAAAATATGAGAATGGAATTTTCTTCTTTTTTAAGCACTTTCGGATGAGTTACAATTATTGGAACAAAACCCTGATCTAATTTATTTTCGTTCACTTTTTTCACACAGTCATCGGGAGTGAAACAATCTATATACTCAGGACTTTGGAAACTTCTCTGTGAGAAAAAATACAATAATAATATTAATATACAAATTATACACAAGATATTCGATTTATGTTTATTTGAAAATTTTGTCAACTTTTAAGGCTCAAAAATATTTGGAAGTCATGTAAACATGGTTCAAATGGATATTGTTCGAATTATTATGACTTATTGAATATTATAAACGTCTAAATATCTGGATATCGGAAGATTTTTTTAGTTAATCCTCAAGTCATAAATTTTCTTAGAAAAGCACGTACTTATCCAATATTGAAGAATATAATTTTTAAACGACATAGTGCTGATCATACTATTTAATAAATACAAATTTATAATAACTTACATGGTTTAGTATGCTATTAGATTACAGTCTCCAGATTTTCAAAAATATGTATTAAAATGGACTTATTGAATCTATTAGAAAGGAATAATATGGTGATTCAAAATAATATATTATAATACATCACAGATTTACTTTAAATTATTTAATTTATATAACTAATTTTATAATTGAATGGAGCTAGTTCTTTTTACAATGATGTTTATTATTATTATTATTATGTTTTTTTGTTAACAAATTTTAATACTAGTCCAGAAGTTTCTATCTACAAATTAATGAATCATATTTAACCTTTAGACGATATGTACTATTAAGACGTTTTTTTATCGAAATTCTCAATAGTTGTTTAAATGTTTAGGAGAAATTACTCGGTATTTAATAAAAATTACTTTAAAATAAATAAACATATATATAATCGAAAATGTATGAAAAAACATTATACAAAGAAAAGTAATGGTTCTTTGCAAGAAAATTCATAGTATGTCTTACTATCCTTGTATAGTCTTTTTTTTTCACAAAAATTGTTTTCCAAGTTTTTGGTGTAATATAAAACTGGCTGAATAATAAATAATAAAATTTTGTTAACAAAACAATCTTTATTATTGTTAAATCGAAACATATTAAATAAACTGAAATCCCGTTCAAAATCGTCTCATTAAAATAATGTGTTGTCGATTCTTTGAAATTCAATATATTATCCATCAATGGCATCCCACCCCAAAAAGCAAAGAATACCCAAGGTGCTAATTATGCCCCGATTTTTTCCTTCTGGAAACGAATTTTCGTATGGAAAATTTAACCAAAAGTTTCATGCAGTACCTATAGGTCTTAAGAATTATAGATCACCTCCAGAAGGTACTGAAAAAAGATAAATTTTTAAAAGTCTCAATACTTTTTATGAACGTAAGAAAAAAAGCCGGACATACTTCGCACGATGGGTGTACTTCGCATGACGGGTGGTATTCTCTTGACGGGCGTATTAAATTTTAAAGAAACGATAAATCATATCTTCAGTAAAACGATTCTGAACGAAGGAAGTTAATATAATAATAAAAAAAAAAAAAAATGTTCGAAAAATGTCCAGAAAT
>JAIPRM010012032.1:0-12429 GCA_025469315.1 Stegophylla sp. TES_Ste_2020 | reverse complement strand
ATGGGTGTACTTCGCACGACGGGTGGTATTCTCTTGACGGGCGTATTAAATTTTAAAGAAACGATAAATCATTTCTTCAGCAAAACGATTCTGAACGAAGGAAGTTAATAATATAAGAAAAAAAAAATTTTTTTGAAAAATGTCCAAAATTTTTTTTTCACATTTTCGAAATTTTCTTGCGCCAAAATCTTTTTTATAGGATTTTCTATCTATGTTTAAATTTTCATTAAATTCAGATCCAAGTCGTTTTTGTTAAATTTTGGGTAGTTTTTTCCAAAAAAAAAATTGAAGAATTGAGAAATTCATAAAATTATCTCTCTAAAGTACAATCTAGAGGCAAATCCGGTATAAAAAAATTATTGATCGAAACTTTTATACAAGTATTTCTATACGAAAAGTTGTACACAGAAAAAAAAAATAAACATCATTGTAAAAACAATTTTTCACTTCGCTCAGAATCTAAAAAATTACTTCTAATTTTATGAGTATAAAAATTGTAATGAAAAAAATGCATGATAAACATTAAACGGTACGCAAAATGGAATTAAACGGACCAAGCCTCTTTTTAAAATCCAAATTCATACAAAATGTTTTTTCTTTTTTAATTTATTTATATAGGTAGGTAATTAAGTTTTGTGATTTATATTTATTTACGTTGTATTCTGTATTTGTTTGTCAGGGGATAAACTTCGTAGGTTTTTTTCTGGAAGTAAGATTTCGTAGGGATTTTTTTCCGGGAGTAATAATACACGGGATTATTTTTTCATACCTTCGTCAAAATTATGGGTTTATTTTTACAGGGATAAACATTAGGGGAATCAACAACCACGCAACGGATTTTCACGCTTTTATTATTATTCATAAGTCAAGCTCAGGTTACTACTACTTCGTTGGGCATATTTGCCGAGTTCGATTTGAAATTAAGTGTCGTAAAAGACACGACTTTTTGTGTTTTTTTTTTTTTTGTAAAAATAAAAACAAGCAAAGAAAACACTCATTCATCGTTGTACAGTCAATAATTAGTAGGTAACTTAGTGTATTTCTTTCCACAACTCCGCGGTCGTACTTAGTGAACATAAAAAAAAAAAAAAAAAAAAAACGTTTGTCGTTTCATTTTAACTTTTTACTCGATGCTATCTTATTTAAAGTCGTTAATTGAACCACAAATAATAATAATAATAAATGTAAAAGTGAAATGAATTGCACACAGACTATAAAAAAGCCAGACATACTTCGCACAATGGGTGTTCTTCGCACGACGGGTGGGATTCTCTTGACGGGTGTATTTAATTTTAAAGAAACCATAAATCATTACATCAATAAAACGATTCTGAACGAGGGAAGTTAATAATATCAAAAATAAATGAGAAAAAAAAATGTTGGAAAAATGTCCAAAATTTTTTTTTCACATTTTCAGAATTTTCTTGCGCCGAAATCTTTCTTATATTATTTTCTATCTATATTTAAATTTTCATATAGTTTTAATCAAAAAATGAAGGTTTCCGAGTCGTTTTTGTCAAATTTTGGGTAATGACCTCTTTAAAGTACAGTCTAGAGGCAAATCCGGTTTTAATAATAATACTGATCAAAACTTTTTGACAAGTATTTCCATACGAAAAATTGTGCACAGAAAAAAAAATAAACATATCATTGTAAAAACACTAGCTTCTTCACATCGTTCAGAATCTAAAAACGAATACAAAATCCGTTTTAATAAAATTCGGTTTGAAACAATAATAGCTTTTCTGACGCGGGACAACCGTTTTATACGACTATACACATATACATATAATTATTTCGAATGTATATTATAGCTGTAAAAAAACGATCGACAACTGTTCTGTCATTGGATTCGAAAGTTTCGTCGGATATTCGTGTACTTTGCATACGACACTACTACTACTACTACTACTACTACTACTACTACTACTACTACTACTTCTACTACTACTACGCACTGTGTAATAATATATAGTCTGAACTTTACAGTGTATAATAAAAAACACATCGATATCTATCGGCTTGATCTTTTGTATACGATCCGTTTGCATGTATATATATTACGTATAATATATAGGCGTATAGGATTCCCGAGGATTACTTTTGCGTCTCGTTCCGCGTTTGACGTACGCTCTGTGAAATAAAGTGGTTATATGCTGAGTTGTGTTTGGCAGGTTTTGCCGGCGAATAGGCTAAAGATTATAATATTCCAATACTTATGCATAAAAGTCACGGCTGCGTTCGTTATAATAATATAATGTTGTGTACGTGAGGCAGGCGTTTTCGTTTTTTTTTTTTTTCACATAGGAAATTTCACAATCCTCCGCAACTAAGAAATTTGAAAATTATTACAAAACTCGATATTTTTAGAACTGAATTAAAAACTCGCATTGGAAAAAGCAAAATATTTTAATAATTTCTGCGGTTTACCGGAAATTTGATTTTCAATTGAAATCGTTTCCACTCTAACGACAAAGTATTGTAGTGTGGCATTTGTGGTGGTAGATAGTTTTTTTTTTTTACTAATTTTAATTTTGAAAAGCTTCTTTCAACTGGAGTTGCAGCTGTTACTGGCATTGTTAGTAAAATTTTGAACGCTACTTAATCGTTTGGAAATTATTTATTTTTACATAGGTTTCTACACAAAACAGGTGCAAGACGTATTCTTAGGCCTGCACTCAAATTAAATTTGAACTTAACTGAAATACCTTTTTTTGTTTTTAAATTCAAAGTGGGTCAATGAAATTAGTGAGTTTACAATTTTTTTTTTTTTATGAAACTAATTTTTTAATTCGAAAAAATGCTGGAATCAGTGTAGCACACGTTTCCGATAGAGAATGTTGTTCGCATGATACTTTAAAACTTTCGTTTTTGAAAATCTCAATTGCTTTGCAAATTTTAAGCGAAAATACTACTGAAATTTGTTTGAAAACAGAAAAATATTCCGTAAACTAGATTATCACGAAACCGATTTTAGTAACATAATAGAATATTTAAAACGAAAATTATTAATAGTTATCTAAATAGATGCTTACCTACTTAAGTTTCGTGTCAAAATCAGTGGATTAATACATGCAAATTTTAGCGAAACTTAAGAATAGTTTCTAAAGTAATCCTATGTAATATTATGTATTTTCTGTGTCAGGTAAGAAAACAAATTATTATTTTTGTATGTAAAATGTTAAAAAAACAGGTATAGAGGGTGGTATATTTAATACTTACCCATCCTTAAATTAGGTCTTACGCCAGTCTTGCGAAAACGCATCCATAATGCCTTTAAAAAATTTTAATTTTCGTTCGAAGTCCGATAGCGTTAATATGTCAACTTACATTGCCATTTAACGAAAGTACGATTTGAAAATCTTGAATTACAACACTTCATTAATCGTTCATAATTCGAGACATTAGCTATAGGTATATTATAAATAGGGCTGTGAATTTAATGCACTAAAAAACCTTAAAAAGTGCATTAAAAATGTCAAAAAAATGCAATGAAATATGCATTTAAAATGCAAAATATAAAATACCAAAAATTATAGTATAAAATGCACTTAAAATGGTATTTAATTTAATTTTTATATTTATATTGATATTATAGGATATTATACATTACTACATTAGTAGATTAAATTTTACATGCATAAAAATATGTTTATTTATATATAAAAAAAAAATAAAATTGTTGATTGAATTTGAATTTTGTATAATGCTATTCACTTGAAACATTAAAAAAAAAAAATTAAGTTTGACTGTGTAAAACAAAAAAAGGTTTTCGAAAGATGTTATTTGACGGAATTTAGTTAAAAATAGCGGAAAATGAACTAAAAAAGAAAAATATGACTTAAAGATGCAAAAAAATGATCCAAAAAATTTAAAACGTAAAAAAAATGCAAAAGAATGTAAAGTAAAAGTTTCATACATGGATTTGTTATTACATAATTCAAATTATGTACTAAGCCATGTTTCACAATAATTATTACCGAAAAAAAAAAATGCACTTTCCTACTTTCCTACAAATTCACAGCCTTAATTATAAAGAATTAAAAATAAATTACCATTTGTTTTCATGCTGCATAAAACAAAGTCGATGTTATATAATATTTAGATTCTATAATTCATACATTGACCGGAAAATCGAGAATGTCGCTGTAGTATAACATAAAAATGCTGTTTTAAACGTTAAATATCGATTCGATTACTATAATTTTTCACGGCTATGATCGATTTCAAATAATTTATTTTGGGAACAATAATAATTAATGACGCATCTATATTATTTTGTCGGTGTATTTCGCGCGGCCGAACAGTGATTTAATGTCCCGTGTATGACGCGTAATTTGTGATTATTATTCAAATAATGGATTGTGAGCGCAAACTCATATAGGACGGACGATTTTTACGTTAAACATCGCATTTCGATGTAGTTTTGTGCGTTCGAACATTCGCCATTTAATTCCGTTTAAATAATATTCAATCGTGAACAAGGTACGGAGAAAACTGCAAGGCAATATGTATTAAAAAAAAAAAGTGTGTAATTCGCTTGTCGGGGTGTTCTTCGCACGACGGGTGGGATTCTCTTGACGGGTGTATTGAATTTTAAAAAAACGATAAATCATTTCTTCAATAAAACAATTCTGAACGAGGGAAATCATCAGTTAGAAAAATGTCCAAATGTTTTATTCACATTTTCAAAATTTCCTTAAGCCGAAATCTTTCTTATATGATTTTCTATCTATGTTTAAATTTTCATATAGTTCGGATCAAAAAATGATGGTTTCCGAGTCGGTTTTGTCAAATTTTGGGTAGTTTTTTCCAAAAAAATAAAAAAATTGAAGAATTGAGAAATTCAAAAATCGACCTCTTTAGAGTACAATCTAAAGGCAAATCCGGTTTCAAAAAGTTATTGATCGAAACTTTTGGACAAGTATTTCCATACGAGAAAAAAAAATAATGAACATCATTGTAAAAACACTATCTTCTTCACTTCGTTCAGAATCTAAAAAAAAAAAATGTATTATGTAATCGGATCACAATATATATTATGTACCCTTATGACTCACGCCTGTACGTATGCGAACAATCAATCCACTCGCACACATCACACGTGACGCAAAAGCTTTAATTCGACGTGCAGAGTGAAGTTTTTTTTTTAAGAAAACATAAATGTTTATCCTTAAAATAATAAATTAAATAATAATAAAGCGGTTAGAATCGATGAAAATTTTTACCAATGGTAGTGCTTCGTTTTGAACTTTCTAAATCTGAATATTTTTTATTTTTAATGAATGCCTCCTCAATTTGAGTTAAACTATTCACTTTTTATTTTTACTGCGGGGAATGGGTTTCTAAATGTTCTCATTATAATATTTAAAATCTTAATTTTTTTTATTGTTCGTTCAAAATTTGTTTTTTATACAATATTTTAACGAATAAATAAATTATTACAAACCATTACCTCTCTAAACTTTATTTTTATTTACAATTCATACAAATGTGCACATTGTTAACACAAGTACACGCAATTGAATTGTATTGGTCGAGTATTGGAATATTCAATATAGATACCTATGTATATTATTAATTAACTGTAATAATGTAATAAAGGCTACAGAAAAAAATCAATTAGTTATATTAATGTTTTTATTGTACAGTAAAATTAATTAAAGTTGTGAATATTTGAATGTTATGAAAATATTGGTAGTACACTATTAAACAGGTCAACCTATTCGTAAAATTAAAAAAAAAAAAAAATTAAATACAGTATGTAAAATAATAATTTAATTAAAAACTATTTGATTTAAATTAAATGAAACAAAGTAGGGAAAAAATATACGTATTAAATAAAATAAGAACAAAAACGTTGAAGTTCTTAGTGGAATAATATTAATTTATTTGTAATTAAGATCGAAATAATCATCACCAGACATTACAAGTCAGCAATGATTACAAACAATTTAATGTGATTTCAGGCAAAGTTTTTGTTAATGTTTTTTAATTATTTATTTTTACTTTATTTCATTTTATATGTTTACCCAAATAGTTTTCAAATTAAATAACGTAATATATATATATATTTAATTATTTTTATTTTTCAATAACTATCTCGTGTAAATATCAGTGATGTGAGGGTAAATATATAATTTTAATAAAATAAAAAAAAAAAAGTTAACGATTGTTAAATTAAGAGACTCCAAAAATTAACGTTATTATAATATAATTATTTGAGTCATTTTAAATTTTGAATTAAAGTTGAATTTAATACACCAATTTATGATTTCTACTGCAATGGAATTTAACGTCTTGTTATTATAATAGTGACATTGTTGACGGAGAACGGAACGGAAATATATTTTTAAATGCATAAAATTATTGAGCACTATTAAAAAAAAAAAAAAAAAAAAAAACAAATTAAACTTTTTCGATTCGCAATTACTCTCATATCGAATGCTGAGGAATCAACATGACGTATTTTTGTTTCTCGCGAACGTCTCGGAGTATAATTTCAAATAACACTGGGTTCACTGTTATACTGCTATCGAGTGACAGTAAAGTGTATAATTCATACGACATTGATTTGTAATAAAGTGTAGGTGTAATCGATTTACATTTTTCGAATCCGCTTTCCATTATACGCTTACATTTAAGATGCAAAATGGAACGAGCAGGCGACGGGTGTTTCAATTATGTATTTTTTCTTTTTTTTAACAATTTCTGTGTACGCATCTTCCCGATATAAATACTTCAGGAGTAATCGAAGACGAAAATGTAGTTTTCTGTAGATCATTCTCTGTATTTTTCACAAAAATTGCTAAAAACTATTTTGTAAACCATTTTTGCACAAACGGACAAACCGGAGACCAGTTTCGGCTTTGCTGTTTCTACATCATATACCGAAAAGGAAAACCCTTAAACGCCCACGTCGTCAGTCCCGACAATTCATTGCTACAAGCTATGTTAAAAAAACTGTAGACATTTGTTGACTGATGAGTTTTTTATAGATATTGAGGATATTGTTGTACTTCAATTTCAATAATATTTTGTGGGTTCAACTATAACGATAACATTTCGGGAGGGGGGATGCTTAAAATAACAATATATTTTTATAGTTTCACTCACATCCGCCAAGTAGTCTAAAATGTTTTTAAAACATAAGTAATAAGTATTTTTTTTCCAAAACACCTTGTACTCAAAAAAAGTCCCCAGATCAGAACACGGTAATTTTTTGATGATCTCAATAGTTTTTCCAAAAACAAGGATAAATAACCTCAAATTATGTGTTTTAAGTCCATAAAATATGACGCAAACTAGATTTTCGTGAAATCGATTTCAGTAATTTAATCATTAATCCAAAACTATTAGTACTAGAAACTTGAAATTTTTATCTTTTATCAAGTACAGAATAATATAAACTGAATAATATTTTCTTTATTCTTGATATTATGAGTTGTCACTTTAATACAATTTTATTCATATATACATTAAACATATTAGTCAAGTGGCTTTTAAAAAAATTTAAAATTAGTTTTTTTATGCATAGGTAATTGTTTAAAGTTAAAACCTGTATGAAACTGGTAAAATAACGTTTTTTTTTAATCAAAACCTCATCCATTTTTAATATTTAATCCGGTAAATATGTATTTTTCGAAAAAAAAAAATACTAAACAATTCAAAAGAACGGTTTAAGAGTGAGCTCTCTTCCTTACTTGTGTTGTTTTTTTTAACTGAATTAAATTTTTCGCACAGAAGAATAATTAATTATTTCTCGAGTCGAAATGAGGAAAAACATTTTAAAATCAGGTGATAATTTTATTTTATTAGGGTTATGTTAATTTTATACTTTTTATTCTGGCTATAGTTTAGTTTTAGTAATCTTTTTTTTTTTTTTTTTAAATACATTATCATGACCGTTAGTAGCGGGTGAATTAAAACGCATTATTCGAGCGCTCTAGATGCGTGCAAGTTTCGTTCCGAATTTAAAATAAAATATTTCATGGCGAATCACATGGCTTATAAACTATTTGAAACACAGATTTAAACTTAGCAAAATCATTTAATATTGCAGAAAGTACCCTTGTGGGAATTGATCCAGCTATGTCTTTATACTTTAATGTAATAATTCTACTCTGACATCGGTATCCGAGGGAGAATAATACGAGAGGGAGCCGACGGCGAATGGAGTCTAAGCTTTTTTCTTCAACAATAACTGTCAGATATATGTAATATAAATAACTTAATCAATATCGACGATCGGTTATATCAAAAAGCAATTTTTTTTTTTTTTGCTCGTCATATATACATATAACAGAAACGTTTGATTAACTACGTATTAAATATATGTACACGACGTATACATATATTATTATTTAGTACACAGTGATATGATCGCATTACATATTGTTTCTTTAATATTTTTCTGTGTAAACCAGAAAAAAAAAATGTATTCATTTTATTGTTTTTGTATAATTAAAAAATGTGCAACAGTCAAATTTTTTCAATTTTTCTGAATTATTTTCAAGTTACAACAATACATTTTATCAAGTATTCGTTTAGATATAAAACACAACTTTTATCGTATCTACGATACTATAGATTGTTATTAATTTTATTTGAAATTTGAAATTTCAGAACTAATCGAATACTCGGAAGAAATAATTAATAATTGTACTTATAAATTATTCAGTGTTAGCCTACAACAATTTAGGTATAAAATATTTTTTAAATGTCTGATACATTTTAACGGTTTAATGTAAAAGGTAAAAGTGCCCGTTTGTAAAAGGTTATAAAAATCAACAAAAACGTTATGAAAAAAAAAAAAAAAAAAAACGATTGAAATAAAAATTACTGACCTGGACACACTTGATGGGATAACTTGTACGCGAGTTACATTTTGTTGTGGTGATTAACTCTTGTGTTTACTCCCCTTTCAGAACTAATTTACAAAATTTTAGAGGTTTTATAGGTTAGTAACTAACCAGGAGACGAACACAATATTTCACACTCGGTACAAAAACAGAGACGTCATTTGGTGGGCGGTAACTATGGCGTTTGTTCTAACCTACAAAAATTACGAAGTTGGCAGTTCTTTGTATTGTAACGCCAACATAATATAACCCAATAAAATTAATTGTATTTCAATATGTGAATCGTTATACATTTTATATTATATTTTTGGTAATTGCGTCTTATGATAATCGCGATTGAAATTTAAGAAAATAATTTATATAGGTCAAGGGCGCACCCAAAGGGGGTGGCTACTGGGCTAAAGCCTCTTCCAGAAATGGTTTCAACATGTATTTGTCAAAGTGTATTTAGATCCATATAACAGATTTTTAATTTTCAAATAAAATAAGTCAATAATTTACTATTGAAATCGTTGCACAGTTTTCGAGCTATGATTTATGTGGTTATTACAATGTACGCGTAGTGGACTAATTGAAATAAAGCAATTAATATTAATAATAATTAATTAACAAATGTTTGGTTATAACTGAGTTATAATTTTATTTTCATTAGAAAATATAAAATAAATGAATTGTGTTACGAGTTTAATTTTAAGCTGCAATGATAATTCATTAAATTTATTTTAAGCAACCATTATTTTGATATTTACAATTTTTATTATTTTTTATAGGTTAGGATGAATCTCTCAAACCGTGTACTCTAAACTTGTTGATAAATCAAACGTAATGTTAAATCTTCGGTATAGAATCTTATTTTGAACGTGATAATATTATTGTTTATCGTGCGTTGCGCTCGAGACGTCGTATTAAAGCCGTGGCGAGCGGAGCAAAGAGAGTGGCCGACTGTCGTACGGATCGCAAGTCTCAGCGGGATAACGTTTATCGCAAATGTGTACAGTTGTTTAAGACTAAAACAATGGGATTTCAACTTTCCGTTTGCTCGAGAATTCTGAAATATTTGTCGTAAGATTAACTTAGGTTTATTCCGCGTGTGATTTTAATCGGATGGAAGCTAGTTTAAAGCGTCATCGATGTACAATATATATATACACATATATTTATACACACCCACGCGCTCGTGTAGTGGTTACCCGGGAAACCGTTAATACTTCTATACGATATTATGCTTTTGTCGGGCAAAGATTTCGAATAAAAATACAATATTAAAACGTATCACGTCCACAGAAGTCACTACACTATTATCATGTTTTATGATTTTGGGTCGACAGGCAACTGAAATACATCGTGTAGGCTATAAAATAGTCATTTAATACCATTTTATAATAATATGTATAAACAATTTTCTGTTCCGATTAGTTATTAAATTATAGTTGTATCGTTTTTTGATAATGAAATTATCAAATATTATGAATAATCTATATTCGTCGTGCCAGGACATAATATCTTGATTAACATTGTTATAGCCTTGTCAGGATGGAGGATAGGCATCGGCATTAAAACGATTCGTGGAGAGGACACATATTTTGCGGTTTTCGCTCATAAAATAAGAACAGTAAAGTCGAGTCTGATATTTTGATAGCTATTATTACAGAAGAACTTTGAGGAAACATCGAATAATTTGGTAACAACAACGTGAACAGCACTTTTTGGTATTGCTCGAAACCTCTCTTGTCAATTTTTACCATTTTTAACATTCAATCATAACTATTTTTTTATTTTTTTTTCATAATTTTTAGCTATAAACCCTAAATAAGCCAAGTAAACTGAATCAGTAATTCAATTAAATTCAATTAAATAAATAAATAAAACTAAAGACTGAATAATTTGTATTTACATTGTTATTAAATGACTATTTTCATACCTCATGCTCCAATATGAATTTATGTATTTTAATAATCAGTTAAACGTCCCTATCGATCTTATGATTGTCCATTGTCCTTATCCAGCATTGTATAAATCATTTTCGTGTTTCCATAATGATGTTTCTTTTTTCGTTTTTATATGCTCACGCTTCCTTAAAGAAATATTTGCTCAAAATTTTGGCCATAAACAATATTGCTTTTATTTATTTAGGCATGTTTGGATGGATATTTTTTGTAATTTTCAAAAAGCTTCTCCGAAATTTGAGAAAATCTACTCAGAGTTTGATGAAAACGCCTTTAAAACATTATTTTTTAAATCAAACTTTATGAAAATTAAAATACAGACTGACTACAATATGAAAAATATCTTGATGATATAAAATTATTGATAATCTGTGCAATTTTTAACACTTTTGATTCATCAATTTTTTTCCTTTTCTCAGTTAATAGTGGGTTATAAAAATAAATGAGTAAAGATTTTTTCTTTTAATAATACAATTAAAATGTTTAAGTTGAAATATCTTGAAAAATTATTCATGGTCTCTTTTCAAACGTGTTAATACACCCGCCAAATCCAACCTGAGGAGCCGATAAAAAATACCCATGGTGCGAAGTATATCCAGCTGTTTTTTTTTTCTACTATTTCGTTCTGAAATAATGACACCATGACTATAACAAACGTGTGAACTCATTTGCAAGTCTGTAAAATAAGTTTATTGCGTAGCACCTCTCTACCTTATAGAGGTACGTACGCATATCGAAGATATTGATGAGAAAAAATAAACTGGAATGACCGAACCGACAGGTATTTTGTGATAAATATCGACAAAATGGCATTCCAGCGTCCGCGTGCTCGAGGGACGATCTAATTCTGATTTGTATTATACGGTCATTGCTTCATATACTCTGCAGGCGTGTATACGTGTCCCCGTGGGAAATAAATGCGATGTAGTGCACGGTACATCCGATATCATACAATATTTATATGAACGTGTATATACACATGTCTTATTAGTCGGTTATTCCGGCCATTGGTAATACGGCTGATTCGATCGCTGTGATTGAATGACAAGTAGTTAGTTCCATGTGGGGGTAAATATCGGTGATTTTGAAATTGGAGGAAGGGCCAGGGGTGGCCAAAATGAATATGTTTACGAGCCGCACGGATAAATAAAATTATATCAAGAGCTGAAAAAAGTCTCATTTAAATTCATTTTAGATTCTGAGCGAAGTGAAGAAGCTAGTGTTTTTACAATGATGTTTTTTTTTTCTGTGTACAACTTTTCGTACTTGTCCAAAAGTTTCGATCAGTAAATTTTTGAAACAGGATTTGCCTCTAGATTGTACTTTAGAGAGGTCATTTATTGAATTTCTCAATTCTTCAATTTTTTTTTTTTTTTTTATGGAAAAACTACCCAAAATTTGACAAAAACGACTCGGAAACCATCATTTTTTGATCCGAACTATATGAAAATTTAAACATAGATAGAAAATAATATAAGAAAAAAAAAATTTTTTTGAAAAATGTCCAAAATTTTTTTTCACATTTTCGAAATTTTCTTGCGCCAAAATCTTTTTTACAGGATTTTCTATCTATGTTTAAATTTTCATTAAATTCAGATCCAAGTCGTTTTTGTTAAATTTTG
>JAIPRM010012031.1:0-12431 GCA_025469315.1 Stegophylla sp. TES_Ste_2020 | reverse complement strand
ATTGAATTTTAAAGAAACGATAAATCAAAAACGATTCTGAACGAAGAAAGTTAATAATATAACAAATGAATGAGAAAAAAAAATGTTAGAAAAATGTCCAAAATTTTTTTTTCACATTTTCAAAATTTTCTTACGCCAAAATCTTTCTTATATGATTTTCTATCCATGTTTAAATTTTCATATAATTCGGATCAAAAAATGATGGTTTCCGAGTCGTTTTTATCAAATTTTGGGTAGTTTTTTCCAAAAAAAAAAATTGAAGAATTGAGAAATTCAAAAAATGACCTCTCTAAAGTACAATCTAAAGGCAAATCCGGTTTCAAAAAGTTACTGATCGAAACTTTTGGATAAGTATTTCCATACGAAAAGTTATACACAGAAAAAAAAATAAAAAAAAATAATAAACATCATTGTAAAAACACTAGCTTCTTCACTTCGTTCAGAATTTAAAATCAACATTAGATGACAATAAAACGATATGTGAGCACATTATACAATAACATTATTTTATTATTGATGTTAATAATTTTAAATAAATTTTTACGACAATTCATAAAATGTATTAGTATTATTCTTATTAAATAAAAGAGGCCGAAAAAGAATTGATTTTTATATACCTCCTCATGAGAAAATCCTAAATAAGCCACTGCTACATAGATTGGGAATTACTGCACTAGGTGATTTTAAAAGATTTTCAATTTTTATTACATAATTATTATCGGAAAATAATGTTGAGATTCCTAACAAACAAAATCTTAATTGCCTCCCCCCTCCCCCTCCCCCCCCAAAAAAAAAAAAATACATATAAAAAATTGCGAAATAAGTATGAACTTTGCACATGAATGTTCTTCACTCTTCAGCGAGAGCGTCATTCCGGATAAAAGGTAGGGGAAGCAACTGTGGCACTTGTTCCACTTCCCTAAAAATAAAAATAAATGGTAAAAATTAAATTGTTTAAGGGCGTGACAAACTCCTTATAAATGTCATTCATGTGAATGTACTTATGACCTTGACTTGGGCTTTTATCCGGATTTACATCCCTTCCCCTCTCACCGACCGACCCACACAAGCCGCTAATCATTGAAACCCGTTGGCATCAAACATGACACATGACACGAATAACGGCAATTCGTCGTTTTGTTTCGTCGCTATCACACAGATCGTTGTCGTCAGAGCAAAAATATCTGACGAATAATAAAAATTCATCAGCAGCTGTAGATCGCAGAAAGACCGTTGCTTATTTATTATGTGTATGTCATTGTAAGACATCAAAATAAGTCGATAAGTTCGTCTTACACTCTGTCGTAATCAAAGCCTGACAAGTTAGTAATTATTTTTATCGACTAATAATTAAAATTAAGTTATTTTGATTTAAAAACTAATTAAAGTGAAATATAATTTGGTGCCTGACATTTCTGAAATTCAGCCAAGTTTGAGATTATTCAGTAAAAATTATAACTCGAGTTAGACTTAATTTATAGATTCTAAACGAAGAGAAGAAGCTAGTGTTTAAATAATGATGTTTATTTTAGACTATAAATGAAGTGCT
Organism: Stegophylla sp. TES_Ste_2020; assembly: GCA_025469315.1. Taxonomy (NCBI): domain Eukaryota; kingdom Metazoa; phylum Arthropoda; class Insecta; order Hemiptera; family Aphididae; genus Stegophylla; species Stegophylla sp. TES_Ste_2020. The sequence continues at coordinate 10,882 of JAIPRM010012031.1, read as the reverse complement.
TTTACAATGATGTTTATTTTTTTTTTCTTCTGTTTTTTATTTTTTTTTTCTGTGAACACATTTTCGTATGGAGAAATGAACTAGTACTACTAGTCCAAAAATCTCGATCACCAACTTTTTGAAACCAGATTTGCATCGAGTTGATACTTTAAAGGGGTCATTTTTTGAATTTCTCAATTTTTCAATATTTTTTTTTTTTTTTTTTTAGAAAAAACTACCCAAATTTTGACAAAAAAGACTCGGAAGTCATCATTTTTTGATACAAACTTTATGAAAATTTAAAGATAGATAAACAATAATATGAAAAACATTTTTTTACAAAAAAATTTTAAAAATATGAAAAAAAATTTTGGTTTTTTATCTCATTTTTTTCTCATTTAATTTTTTTTTTCTTTATTTATTAGATTAAAAAAAGTAAAGTAAAGTATAAACAAGTTTAAATTTACACTTAAAAAAGTAAAATCAAGCGAAGTAAAGTAAAGTAAATTAAAAATAAGTAAATCATTGACAACCAAGATACTCTTGGTGGGTGCATAGAATTTTAAAGAAACGATAAATCACTCCTTGAATAATACTGTTCTAAACAAAGAAAGTTAATAATATGAAAAACAATAATAATCGTCATTTTCAACACACCTTCCAAGAGTATCTGACCCGAGGAACAAAGAATACTCGTGGAAACGATGGGAAATTTATTTGGCTTTCTTGTCTATACTTTACATTACTTATCTTTGCTTTAATTTACTTAACTAATCTTTACTTTACTTTTTTTTTGTCTAATAAATAAAGAAAAGGGGAAAAAAAATTAATAAAAAAAGAATTTTAAAAAATTTCCAAAATTTTTTTCACATTTTCACAATGATTTTGTGTCAACATATTTCTCATATTGTTTTCTATCTACGTCTAAATTTTTATAAAGTTTGGATTAAAAAAAAAGATAGTTTCCGAGTCTTTTTATCAAATTTCGGGTAATTTTCCTCAAATTTTGAGAAAACATTTAAGTATTAAAAAAAATGACGTGTTCAAAAAACCATCTAGATACAAATTTAATTCCAAGAAATTGCTATTCGAGACTTTTAGACAATTATTTCCATACAAAGAAATATTTACAGAAAAAATAAATAAAAAAAATATCCAAAATTTTTTTCTCACATTTTCAAGATTTATTTCCCCAAAATATTTCTCATATTATTATCTATCTGTGTTTTAATTTTCATAAAATTTGAAACAAAGAATGATTGTTTCCGAGTCTTGTAAACTTTTGGGTATTTTTTCTCAAAATAAAATTGAGAAATTCAAAAAATAACCTTTCTAAAGTATCATCTAGAGGCGAATTCGGTTTCAAATTATTGCTGATTGAAATTGTTGGTCGTTAGACAAGTATTTCTATACGGAAAAATGTCCACAAAAAAAAATAAATAAATAAATAAATAAAGAATAAAAAAACATCATTGCAAAAACACTTGCTTCTTCGCATCACTCAGAATCTAAAATAAAACGGTACGAATTTATAACAATAGTATTTCATTGAACTTTATTTTCTTCTCGCCAAAACGAACGTTTAAAATATATTTCAGTCGGTAAGGATTTCGAGAAAGGAAAAGATTATATTTAAAAAAAAAAACATTTCTCTTCCTAGTTCCTAAGGGTGTACTGAACGATTGCGTAGGGAATTTTAGTCCCAAAGCCACCGTTGTTTACTATGTCTACACTAATTAGCAACGATGTTGAATTCAACAACAACCCGACCGTAAAAGTAAAAATAAAAGTAAAAATAAAAGTAACATATTTTTCGTGCTTTAATCTACAATAGCATAGAAACAAGTAATATTGTAAAAATACAGTTTCCATACCTCATCAGTCTTAATAATGTTTGAATAGATTAGATTTTTTATTAAAAATAATAAACAACACACGACAGAAGAAATAGAGAAATTAAAACGTACAAAACTATTTTTATAATCAGTATAGCATAGTTTCCCAGTAGTAGGTAATTCTATCAAATACTGATGGATTAATATTTTATTGCCCGTTGCCTCGGGACAGCAGTGTAATAAAATTAAACTTAAGCGCATTGGTTAAAACAATGAGTACGGTCTCACGATTAAATTTATTTCCTCTGTTTTACGTTCGCGTTTAACATTTAAATGCAAATTATTTTTTTGCTAAAACAAATTTGTATTTTTTCCCAATTGTAATTCACACTTAAATAAAATATGGTATATTTTGTTTATACAAAAATCAACATTGATACTCGATGGCACACTAAATCTCATTTTACAGTGTAGGCTATTTGACTCAAACCGCTGTTCATATAATCTCCTCGGTTCTGCAATATGGTGTATTGGAAGGTAAATACGGTATATGGATGCCTATTTTAGGTTCCCGGTCAAAATATTTCCACAAAAATATCTTCGACGTAATACCTCAGACACAAAAAATCCATAGTCAAAACTATCTTAGACTCAAATTACCTCCGGTACAAAATATCTCCAGTCGAAAATATCTCTTAAAATAATATCTCCTAAACAAAAATCTATAAGATTAATACTATTATCGTAGTGTATTTTAAATTCTGAACAAAGTGAAAAAGCTAGTGTTTTTACAATAATATTTATTTTTTTTTTTTTCTGTATACAGTTATTCGTATAAAATATTATACTTTTTGTCCAAAAGTTTCGACCAGCAACTTTTTGAAACCGGATTTAGCTCTAGTTGATACTTTACAATGGTCATTTTTTGACTTTCTAAAATCTTCAATTTTTTTTTGGCAGGGGGACTACCCAAAATTTGAAAAAAAAAACTTAGAAACCATCATTTTTTTATCTAAAATTTATGAAAATTTTAACATAGATAGACAATAGTATGAGAAACATTTTGGAATCAGAAAATTATGAAAATGCGAAAAAAATACTTTGGACATTTTTCCTACACTTTTTTTTTCTCATTAATTTTTTTTTCATTTCTTTATTTATTAGATAAAGATTAGTATAGATAATAAAGATAAAAAAAATGCAATAACTTCCAGTAAAACTATTGAAAACTATTTATAATGTGAAATTCAAAACAGCCAAGGAAATAAGTTTAAGAATAATTATTGGTTTGAAAACTAAACCAAAATTTTAGTAATTTTGTCTTAATTCCAAAAATGTATAATACGAGAAATCTGAAACTTTTATCATTATTCACTTTTCAAGGAAACCGATATAAATTTTAGAAATAGTTGTCATAATAGATATATAACTTTTATAGTACTCTCAGTTACGTCAATTTTAAATTCAACACTTTTGTAAACATCATTATTTAAAATTTTTAGACAAACTTTGAAGCATAACATCTAAACACAAATATTTAGATTCATTAACGCTGAACCTTGGTCGTGTAATCTACCCGTCGTAGAAGTACACACAAAAAAAATAATAAAGTAAAGTAAAGTAATGCAAAGATAAGTATAGACAAGAAAGCCGGACATACTTCGCACATGGGTATTCTTCGCTCCTCGGGTCGGATATTCTTAACGGATTTGTTGAATTTAAAAAAAAACGATAAATAATTTTTCCAATAATACATAGGCAATTAATTCTATAAAATCAGTAGTTATTTAAAAATGAACAAATAATTGAATAGATTTGGAAATAAACGTGTTTTTTCAAAAATTCGTTCATTTGAATATTAGGTTGATGATAAAATCAATAGAATATATAATACTTATACCATACAAATAAATAAAAATTCAATATTTTGTCCGTTCAGCGAAATTAAAATTTTGATATCATACGTGAAAACAAAAAGCAATAACCCAACAGTTAAGCTCTTAAAGGTTTTCAACAATATTTAATGACTACAAATATACCGATAACTTCCATTAAGTGAACTTTTAAAGCTTCGACGATTTTGACGGTAATCACTATAGGAAATCATTTGAGCGTTTTATACGTTTTATAGAATAAAAAAAAAGATGTCATTCTTTAAAACTTTAAAACAAATTAATACTAGTGGAGTAGTGAGAATAATTTAATTAACTTCAAGCGTCTCAAAAAAAAAAAAAAAAGAGTTCGGAATTTCTATAACAAATGTTATATTGAAAATGGATTTTAAGCCAAAAGGGCCAAAAGATCATGACGACCTACCTTGGTTCACACTGCAAATTGTTTAAGCTTCTTACGGCGGTCAATACCCGATGTTTAAGAACGCATATTAATACATTAGTTTGTGTTAATGTATGTAATACGTTATTCTATATAATAATTAGTTATTATGTAATATTCTTAACTACGTTCGTTAACGTATGAACTAAACCAGTGTTTCTCAACTAATGTGTAACGCAGTGGTTCTCAACCTTTTTTGATTCACGGCACACTATTATAAATTATAAATTTTCGCTTACTTGACAACAACTTTGGAGACCATTATAGGGCATGGCTGAGTTAAAACTATACAGTGCACACTGTACAGTTTGCCTACATATGTATTATCTAATCTGCACAATTTGTTGACATTTATTAGTCACAGTTTTATCAATTAGTGTAATAATTTGAATGATTAATAGTTTATTAGAATGTTGATATAAGAAAAGAGAAAAAAACTCATGTCAAATAAACTAAAAAAAACAAGCATAAATATCATAACAATCAAATAAACGTTAAACTTGCTAACTTGCTAACAGTGCGCCCACGCGATTGATGAAAATATAATAATCATAATCATAAATATCAGACGTTTCTCGCGGCACACTTAGTCGATTTCACGGCACTCCAGTTGAGAACCATTGGTGTAACGGAACAAATCCTAGTGTGCAGCGAAACGCAATCATAATGCAATTTAAATAGATAAATAGTAATTATCAATGAACGTAGTATTGTTGGCGTTGGATAATATAGTGATAAATAAAAATTAATTATCTGTCATTATCATTTATTATGATTTTTAAAGTATCAGTCATTATGACATTATCAGTCCAAAAACTTCATCATTACTTATCATAACTTGAGCTATCCGAGTTTGGAAAACAGGCGCAGATCCAGGACTTAAATTTAGGAAAAGGGGTGATAAACAGAAATAGACACATCAAATTTATACAGTTTTACACACCTCAAACATTTTTAGTACGCATTTTAAAATATTGTACGTGTTGTAAGTCGACAGTAGGTACTAATACAATATTATATTGTTTAACAATCTTCAATACATTAACTAAATCACAACTGTTAGTTAATATTAATAATTAAGTCTCGAAAGTTGTTGCATTTGTATGTCTTTTGTGAGCAATTAGATTTATTGCTAGGTAAGCTAGAAATTCATTTCATGACACAACGTAATAAATATTAAAAGTTTATAATGCATATTTTTGCATATTTGGTGATTTTGTAGTTTTAAGAGCATATTTCTTAATATTAAAACTTTTTATAGCATATTTGATGCTAAAATTTAAAATTTGATAATAAAAAAACAAAATTAATTCATTTTTAGAGTTTTCATTAGATATTAAATGTATTATTGTACTTACTCTGTGTTTCAAATCTATTTTTATGAACATTCGAAACATAAGAAAAATTTAAGAAATAATGTAATTAGTTTTTCAAAATATAAAAATTTGCTATTGGTTAATAATTTACGATCTTTTAACTTTTAAAATAATAATTTAAAAAATATTTAATGGTTCAATACAACAATTTTTAAGGTAATAACAAAGTTATACTTAAATAAATTAAATTAAAATACATTTAATTACATGCAATTATTTTATTTTGTATATTTATTTCTGGAAATGTAAGTTGATTTTACATTTTTATCATATTCTTTTGAGATTATCTACGAAACTTCATTAAATCCACCTACTTAAGAGTATTTAGTATGGGCATTGATTAATAATATACTTGTAATTATGAAAATTTTGTTTAATAAAAAAAAAAAAAAAAAAAAACAAAATTTTAGAGCATAATAATTGTACTTTTTTAAGCGCATATCATATCTAGTACTTTTTAAGAGCATTAAGTTCCGAGCCCTGGTTATTACTATTTATCCGTTATCGGATAATGACTATAGATAAAAACAACTTAGATTATTTAGACACTATAAAATTAAAGGTCAACTATTAAATACTGCGGATAATAAATGAAAAATTTTAGAAAGGGCTACAGCCCCCTCTGGCCCTTCTCTGGACACGCCACTGACGTAGAATATATTATTATAATACGTGTGTATTTTAAACAAAATGAAATATTCGCGCGCGGCGTCCTTTGTCGTCTCGGAGAACTCGTACAAATCCGCGGGCGATTAAAACATTATAAATTATAACAACGTTATCCTCTACGCCTCGCGTTATGCATATCGTTATTATAAAGTCATTTATCATTATCGCTCATGTCTACCTCGTTCCAAATCGTATACAAATCATCCTCCGCGTGTACACGGTATTTCTGTGGTTCGCTTTTTTTTTTTCAAATAACATTTTTCGTTCCTTTTTTTTTCTCACCGCGTTAAATGAAAAGCAAATTCGTGATTTACTATAATGCCGTGGAAAAAAAATGAAAAAATACACGTAAACGTTGCACATTAATTATTGTTTACTGTACGCCGCGTGAGCGTAAAATAATTTCGCGCCCCGTCGGCTGCGGTCTACGAAGGAACGATCGTCGGCCGCGGACCTGCGTTGTGGCTACAGCTATTGTACATTTATTATTATATTATACCAGGGGTGGCCAACATGAATATGTTCACGACGAGCCGCATGGGTAAATAAAATCATGTAGAGAGCCAAATATGTCTTTTGAATCCGTTTTTTAGTTAATGTCATTGAAAACGGATGTGTTACGCTCTATTGTCGATTTTTTGTTAGCCATGTCTCACTATTTTAAAGAACCCAAAAATTAATGGACGGTCATCGTTTTCGTCAAAAAATTTGATTTTTGTATCCACCTAGTTTCGTTTTCGTCAAATTTATTACTACCAATATTATTTAAATATAGTTTGAGAACCCCTAGTTTATCTATAACAATGTTATCAATATATTCAGTATGAACTTTTTTAGAACCCCCCAAGAAGTTTCTGAATGTTTTATTTTATGCCGATAATACCTAACGAGTCAACATTTTACAAATGTGCTGATTATTTAACCGACAATATTATATATCTGAAAAAAGTATGTTACCACCCACAATGTGGTCCAATTTCACTATAAATTTATGCAGGACAACAAATAATTGTGAATCTTTTCACGCGTATTTTAATGAACAATTCTATAAATCACATCCACAATTTAATATATTTTTAAAAATTTTAATTTCAAATGTTCAAAACAATGTATACATTAAAATAAACAGTTGTAATTTAAGTATTGAAAAACATGTAAGATATAAAATGCTAAGAAACGCTTTGAAAAGATTTCAAATTTTATAGAAGACTACAAAAATAAAAGTACCTATAACACTAATGACATTTTTTTTTAAGATAAGCCAGAATTATTTAAAATAATACAAAAAAAAAAAACAGAAAAAAGCTCAAAAAAAGAATTTCATCAAAATATTCATCAAATTTCATCATTTCAAAATACATTTTTGGGGGTCAATAAGAACCGCTTCCTCGTAGTGGCCACTGGATTACTCTATATGGTTCTTAAACTCTACATATTTTAGATCGGTAAAAATTATTACATCAATTAAATTAAATCAATAACACCGTTATAGATAAACTAGGGGTCCTCAAACTATGATGAAATAATATAGGCAGAAATACATTTGGTGGAAACGAAAAACAAACCTTTATCAATTAGCGGAAACGAAACTTGGCGGAAACGATTGACACCCAAAATAACTGTGCACAGAATTTAAAACCAAATTTTCGGAATGACATATTATTCTTGTGAATCACTTTATTGGACAGTGAAAATAATCAAATCTAAATATCATTCAGATTTAACTGTACATCATCTTAAAATATAACTCCGAGCCAATCTCACGTCAATAAAAACCCAGATCTTAAGCTCACGAAAATGAAGTAAACGAAAAAAATACATCAATTCAAAAATAAAAAATATTAATTCATACAATGAAAAAATCTTATTTTGTTTTTAAAATTCTATTTTCACGCACTTAAGGCCGTAATTGTTTAAAATCAAAAAAACTGTGATCGATAAAAAAAAGTATGCAATATTATAAAACAAGATAATCTTTGCTTTAAGAAATGAAACTTGTATATTAACCTAACCTGTATATTATTATAGACACCTACAACTATGCGCTCTTACATAACTTAAACTGTTTAAAATAAATAATATGTAATACGAATGTAATATATTTCAGTGGAAAAAAACATAATAATAATTGTGATATTTTGCGAATTGCAGTTGCCTTGCAATCGAATGATTATATTTTAACCACAGAATAAAATATATTCTACGTTTTAACTTCGAGATATGATTTTGAAAACATCATAACGACTAGAACAAAAAAAAAAGCACATTATTAGATTTCAACTGTCTGTCAGACTCAAGACCGAAATGTATGGCAATACACTTTTCCGGTTATAATGTCTACTAAATTATTAAACCCGTCAGAAAAATATACTTTACTCTTTTACAACCCTACAACCAACTCCATCATTTTCCTGCGAGGCTGTGGCCCGAAAACTAAACGAAACATGAACCAAATGGTTTAAAACGTTAAATCGCTGCTCGGCAACGATTATTAGCACATGGTTAAATGATCGATTATTTTATCCACACCTAAATTAACTACGTTTTATACTTTGGACGGAGTGAAAAGAAGTTAGAGGTTTTACACAATTTAATTTCTTTTTTTTTTAGAAAATTTGATTGGTATAGATAACTTTGAAGTAAATACTTTTCGAAATTTTCAACAGTTTTGTCAAAAGCAGGGAAAAATTACCGAGAAATTTAACGGTATCAACTAGATCCTCATTAAATCAAATTTCATAATAAATTACTCTAATCGAACTAGAGTTGAAATTCCTACTCAAATGAATACTGAAAACTTAAAATTTTCGACAATAACGTGATAGAGGCTAAAAATTTTCAAAAACGACGGACATACTTCGCACCGTGGGTATTCTAAATTCTTCGCACCGCGGGTATTCTAAATTCTTCGCACCCCGGGTAGGGTACTGAAGGCGGGTGTGTTGAATTTTAAAGAAACAATAAATAATTTCTTCATTAAAACGATTCTGAGTGGAGCTTCAGTTAATATGCAATAATAGTAATTGTTAATATGTTTAAAAAATATGTTTAAAAATTGTTATTTAATAAAAGAATAATCCATGTGCAATTCATTATACGTATAAATGATCAAATTTGTATAATAAGTTGCGTAACAATAAGTACTAGTATCCCCAAAATGTCAAAATTCTACAAGAATAACAAAATTAAATAATTGTTGTATAATTGTGCATTGATCTTACATATTATACTGGTATGCACACATTAAATTTAAATGTTGAACTTAAAATTAATTTGCTATATATAATATTTTCGAAAGACGAAAATGGATTCTTCATGTATTCCCTTACACCTCATAAATACTCCATAAATAATTTCAAATTACAACAAAGTATTTATAAACATCAAAATAATATTATAATAAGGAGGCTCTAATTATCGTAAATTAACATTTATTCGCTATAATTTAATTAATACTAATGTTTATCATGTCACCTCTGATCAGTCACGCATAAAAAAATGACGAAAAAACACAGTCCATAAACTAAAAATATAACACTATACCTGATCGTACTTTAAGTCTTGATGTCAAAAACCAAAAATTTTATGGAATAAAAACTTACAAAAAATGATAAATTCCTATTATTTGCAAAATGCTATACTTAATTCAAAATCGACCAATGTTTTTCAAATTTTCATGAAATGTTTTTGTGACTATTTTTAGTGATTGGTGAATGTTTCAAGTTTCTAGCTACATTATTTTCAAAGTTATGTTAAAAGACAAATTTAAATTTTATAAAAATTCCGGTAATAGCATATTTTACCGTTGTTTCTCAATTTTTCGACAGATTTTCTTTGTTTATAGAAAAATTATTGAGAAATTTGAAAAATTACCTCTTTAAAGTACCATCTGGAATCGATTTAAAAAGTTAAATTGATCGAAACTTTTGAACAAGTATTTCAAGACGAAAAGGGGGTTCACAGAAGGAGAAAAAAGTAAACATCATTGTAAAATAGCTTGTTCCAAGCTTTTTCGCTCCCGTCAGAATCTAAAATTTTACTACTTTTTGCCACTTTTAGGTTAAATATAGCATTTTAAAAATAACCTATTATCTCGTTAATCGTAAGTAAACTTTTATTATAACCATTTTAAGTTAGAATTTGTACAAAAATGGTCATATTTTGAGCGAAAGGTAATGATTTTTTTTCAATTAAAATTGTATAAAATATTTAATTCTTAATCGGGTGGAAATTATATTAAAATAATATATAGATACGATATATTACTAATGTTACTGTTAAAAATTTGAATACAAAACATTTTAACGAAGTCTATTGATTTTATTTTGGGGCAAATTAGTTTTTAATATCACATACCTACCTAATTCATTTTTGAACAACAAAGTATAATGTGTTTGCATACATATACGAAGAAAAATATTGAATACTTAAAAATTATTTTGATGTGATATTTTTATTTTTAATTAAATGCATTTTAAAGTATTTTTATACTGAATTTTAGATTCTGAATGAAGTGAAGAAGCTAGTGTTTTTACAATGATGTTTATTTTTTTATTTTTTTTTTTATTTTTTTATTTTTTTTTTTCTGTGTACAACTTTTCGTATAGAAATACTTGTCCAAAAGTTTCGATCAATAACTTTTTGAAACCGAATTTGCCTCTAGATTGTACGTTAGAGAGGTCATTTTTT
>JAIPRM010012030.1:0-12431 GCA_025469315.1 Stegophylla sp. TES_Ste_2020 | reverse complement strand
ATTTAGTTACGTACGTAGTTCGTAATTATTATAAATCTACTCAATTAACCTTTAATCAGAAATAATTAGTCAAAATGTTCATAGATATCATGTCGTGTGTACGAGATTAAATTTTACATTTACAAAACATTAATTAGTCAAATCGTCTTATCTCATTTACCTATTAAGAATAAATTAAAATATGCGCGCCCAAGTGAAAATTTTCCTTAATATTTAAATTTGAATAATTCAAAAACTACTCGTTCAAATTTTAATTTCAGTACATCAAAATTCACAGAAAAGTAACCCGAATATAATTCCGTAATTAAAATAGGGGGTAGCCATTTGGAAAAAAAAAGTTTGTATCTCCACAGGACACCCTTAAGGTGACATGAAAAAAATGAGTAATGAAAAATATTGGTTTTCCTAGTAACTTGAACATTCAGGGAAAAAAAAAATCCCAAATTTTGCATTTTTACTGCCAAAAATGGGGGTGAGCACGCTTAAAAAATCACCTTGTATATCATATTAAACTACTAAACGTTTTCATCCCGTGGGAGAGCAATAATATTATGAATAACGCTACCACACTATTATAATTTAATTTTTCTCGAGTGAATTGACGTAGACGTATTTTCATTGCGTTAACTGTTATTTTTATTTCGTCCATAGCTAAGTGCGTTATTTTTTTAACTCAAATACGTGTCCGCAGAATTTTGCTCGTCTCGTTGTTTTAATTTTCATACTTTCCGATTGCGCGTTAATAAGAATTGCATATTATACAGATTCAGTTGAGTGAACTTTTTACCGTCTCATTCGTTTATTATGTCTTCGCAACATTTTTCTTGTGAACAGAAAAAAAAAACCAATGGTAAAATTATTGTCGTAATGAAAAAAAAAAACGTACTATAATTTTACTTAAAAACATAATTTTTCGTCGTATACGAATTAATATTCCAATAATTGACATCGACAAATCATTAAAATTATAATTTTCAATATAAGTGTCCAAAAAATTCATACCTTAAGTATAAGTGTATAACTATTATTCACGTGTGATTGGACAAACAAAAATATTATTCATACATTTATATTAATATTTGTTTGTCGATCAAATAATTTAATCTTCATAAAATATGTTTAACAATAATATCGAAAATATCTACAATAATTGTGAATTTGAAAGGAAGATTTATTGGTTTTTTCGAATATATTTCAAAAAGTATCGTGAATGTTCTATTTTATTTTTTATATTTTGTTACACGCTATAAAATCAATTTATGTTAAATAACAGGTCATATGGGTTAGAGTTAAATGGTTACTAAAGCATGATTTATAGTTTCCCCCCCCCCTTATGGTCAATATCCCATATTATACTATCTGTACGGTTTACACTTGTATGTCTTATTTAATATTTTGTATACACTACGAATTGGATTTGTATAATGCTATTATTAATCGTTAATGGATGAATTGAAATATTTAATTGAAAAAATGTAAAAGGATTAGATTATAATATTATCTATTATTGAACTAATTAATTAATAATAATTATGATGTTCACTTTTCATATTATTAAAAAAGTTTTGTATTCATTTTCATATTATAATAATTATATGTTAGGTATTATGAAAATTATTGCATACTAAATTATGAATAATTGCAAATTAAGACATCTTAAAGCAATGAGAACTACAGAAATGAGTGTATAAAAATGTAAAACACTTATTAATAATGATTATTGATTAAAAACAGAAGTTAAATATAATATACAAGTACTTAAGAGGAGTGAATAGTTAACAAGCAAAGCGATACATTTTTTTTAACCCATTAAACTTCAAATCTAAAAAAATCTTAAATACTAGAACCACAATTTTATTAATTTGCCACCCTACTTTAAATTTCTGTGAACTCTAGGTTCTGTTCGGATTTACTGCCGATTTAATAGTGTTAAAAATTTCAAAATTTATTACCGTTGAAACTTTTTGTTTTGATTGTTTTATATTTCATCCAAAACTCATGAAATTTAAACGAATCTACATTTTCTAAAAAAAAAAAAAAATTATTAGTTTATTGACAAACTTCAACTTTTACTCAAATCGTCAAAAAAGTTTTTCAATACTTTTTTCACAGTTATAGTGAAATATACGACTGACTGAGTAAAAAATAAATATATTTTTTGTTTTTTTAAGTAAAATATAATTTTTAAGCAAAATTGTCTTGAATAAACTGAAACTCCGCTGGGAATTGTTTTATTGAAGAAATGAAATGATGGTGATGAATACCAATGAAAGTACGTCGCCATCTTTTTTATTTATACCTTTGTTAATTAAATTATAATTACCTATTTTAATTTACATTAAGTGGTCATGGTCGATTTTTGTAAGTGGTATATACGTGTTATATTAAAAGTGATGTGAATTCGTACAAAACTCGTGTTCAAAACCGTATTAGTGGTACTATTGTGTAAGTAGAATTATTTGATACAGTAGTGTAAAATACGGAAAAAAAAATCTTTTTATACATTTTATACATATTGTTTTATATACAATTGGAATATGTCCATAATATACTTTAAAGTGTTAAACAAGAAAAAAGACAAAATTGGTAAATATAGTTTGTTAAAATTGTTATTAGAGCGTAGCGATGCTCTTAATGTCTTATAAATACTATTTATATAATATGTCCCCTAAATGCATCTTCAGGGTGGTGTCAATTCACTGAAATTTTATTTCTATTCTAACAGTACTTAATGTTTCATACATTATAAAATGCGAGGTATTATAATATGATATAATACAAAATATAAATAAATTACCTTATTTTCACGATTCACATTACTGTACAGGTTGTTCCAGTACGATTTGACAAATTCAAAAATTTTTGTTTTATTAAAAATTTTAAACTTTAAAAAATATATATGTATTTCTACCGATTTGCGTTACAGCAATACCGTATCCATTTATTTATTTATTTTTAGGACCGACATTTTCAAATTCGACATTTTATACTGAATATTTAGAAGAAATTCAATATAGCCTTACTTTTGTAAACCGGATTGTAAAACCGTGTGTAAACCAGGACAGTCATTTAACGATAAAATTTTCGGAAAAATAAAAAAAAGACATTAGAAAAAGTTTCAAAAACATTCTTTGCGTAATAACACTATAAGTATCGTTTCAATTAAATTATATTTTGTTTTTCAATTTAATAAATTTATCTAAACAGTGTAACTCGTAAATTATTAATGTATAATTCCAAATAAAATACTTTGTACATCGCTGTGCGTAATAAAATTTGAAAACACTTTTTATTTAACTTAATCCATGTTTTGTCATTAAAATATTCATTAAATTCTGAACGTAGTCAGAATGTAGAACATTTTATTCCTACATAATATTATAATATGTCTATATACTTAACAAACGATACACAACTGAATATTATATGTATAAAAACCAATTATTTACTGCATCGCAATATAATAGGAGATAACGTTTTTAAAATACTAATATATTCCACGTTTGTGCACCATCACGACACGATTTGTATATTTGTATAAGTGACAAAATGTTGAAACGAGTAAAATTAATTGAAACATGTTAAGTGGTACGAAAGGGACTATATTTATTAACGGGCTAAGTTTTGCAATGTTTACATTTAACATTCTATAACATATTATATTGTAATGCAAGCATACGCAGTGCATTTATTTACGCGCTTGTGAGCGATAAACATTTTATACACAATCACTTATCGAACACAAATATCCCATGTGAAGTGTTTTCGTATAATTAACTTACACGTCTATTTCGAAATTTTTTTTGATTTTGAAAAGGTTATGATAATATTCAAAAGAAGGCCACCCGACTAGTTGCAGAATATTGCACAACACAAATATTATAAAATAAAAAATTAAACGATTCAAATTAAAACTTTAATTTCATTTAAATTAACTTCGACTTTAATATAATAAAAAATCTACTGGTCCCCTTTGCAGGTGTATCTTAGTATTGACAGAGCAAGAGTAAATACACATATTTTTAATCTGTTCACTTTAGACTTGGGGAAAGTTTTGGCGAACCAGAGCCCTTTCATTCATACAAAATTTAGTCACTTTCGTTCCTTTAAACTAAAGATATTGTAGAGAGTAAAAGAAGACGTAATTTTTCCATTAAATAATCATCACCTATCCAAGATGTTAAGTAATATCATTTACGAAATAAATAATTTACGACTTCCTTGGATGGTTATCCTGGTGGTTATTCATAATTAATTGTTCATTCATTGTTCATCTGAAAACTTAACCCTTAAAAAATTTTGTACAGCTGCTGGTTTGGGTTCAGATTGTGAATGGAAAGGCGAATAACAAAAATATGAAGGATAACAAAGTAGCATTCATTTCAATTCAAATTTAACAGACCTTGAATGCATAATTCAGTCTATATTTACAAATTTGTATCTATAGATTTTCTAAAATGATACCCAGAACAAAGCAAAACTTTATACGCCTTAGGTACATTAAATACAACAAATTTAATTAGGAAAACGCGTGAATAAGAAATTACCAAAGATTTGTATAATATTGATGTATTGTCAATATTTATAAAACAAAACACTGTAAATATAAATAATAATTGTACGATAATTAATTTAACAAATTAAAATTACTTTTAAAAAAGTATTAGGTGAAAATATAAATGTTAAAATTGTAGTTTTTTTTTTTTTAATACATTTATTATTTCTAAACAAACACATTATAACCTGATGTTAGTAATAGTTTAACAAATGTAATCATGCAAATGTTTTAAAGTGGTAGGTATTCACAATACCTCGTCATGATCATATTAAATTAATTTCCGTACTGGACAGGATTCTGTCTTATTAAGGGTTCGCTTAAGACAGGTTCCACTGTGTTTAGAATACATTCAAAATTTTTAATATAAGACGAAATATTTTGTGTTCTATAGGAAAATCAAAAATAGATTTATCTAAACATTAAATTAATGAAAACAAATAGATATAATGAAATAATGTTTGATGAAAACGAGCTGTTGAATGATTATTATTTATCACTCATCTCAGTGTTTGTTAATTATATTTATCTGATTTTAATTAAATACCTATGTATATGTATATTGAATATTATATAGTTATTATTATTTATTATAATTATCCCTATTTATACAATATTTGATTAAAAAAAAAAAAAAAACATGCATTAACTCAATATCATTAAATTATACCAAATATAAATAAAATTTTTAGTATCAATTATACCTCTATATCTAATAATATGTAAGTCTTTTATTTTTGTTTTTTTTTCAATAAAGTCATTGCGAATGAATTACTTGAGTATTTTAATTTGATATTTTATATTTTACTTGATAAACATGCACCGTTAATCAATTGAAAAATGATAAGAAAAAAAACTCACTCAAAATACATACTAACCTTGAAATTTGGTGGTAGGTTTTTGAAGCAACGTCAAAAAACATGGTATAATAGAAAAGAAGAGTATCCAAAAATTGAAAAATGTCTTCATTGCGATGATTTAGTTGTATTTGATAATAGAAAAAAATTAGTATTAAATTTGACTTCGGATCACTCAAAAAAACACGATATTTTGATTAATCATGTTTGAAAAAATCAGTATAAAAATGAAACATATTTATATAACTGCGGTCAATTATTAATTTTTTTTACATTTATTTATTTATTATTTATTTTTTTTATTTTTTTTTTTTTAAAAATACAACTAATGAAATCAAAAATGTTTAAACACTGTGCAGTTGACTCAAATCTTCTTTCAATAATAATGGACACACTTAAGAAGATTTTCCAATCCGTTAAGCTTTTCACAATAATACCTAAAACAAACGAAAACACAGTAAATAGTTTGAATACTACAAAGTAAATACATATTACTATTTATATTTAATTATTAATAAAATGACGTAAATATATTATACGACGTTTTGAGTTTCAATCGAAAAAATATTTCTTCGGAACACAAATCAATTTAAAAATAAATATTCGATTCACAATAACAAGAGTACAAACAGTAAGTAATTAGTTTTCCATAGAAATATTAAATTGATTAGTGAATATTTTCTTTTCAGATTTTCAGCGTAGAAGCTTTATGATTTTACAATAATATTTTTTATTTTTTTGTCCGTTCTGTGAACACTTTTTTTTGTATAGAAATGCTTATCCAAAAGTTTCGACTAACAAATATTTGGAACAGAATTCGGCTCTAGATGCTTCTTCTTTATACTTGGAATTTTCAAAATTCACATTGTTATAATATATGGAAAAATTTCCTATTTAATTATTATCATTTTACATTATGTATATATTTAATGATGTAAAGATAATATTGGAGAAAAGTTTGATGACAACCAATTAAATTATTATGGTGGAAAAAATTATGATAACCATGGCATGTTCGCCTGAAACTGGGAACAAAGACTTCTTTATGGGCAAAACAGCGTTTGCCAGATCATGTAGTATAATTAACATTTACAAAACATGAAGGATTTGAACATTTTATATTTAAATATTGAGAATGTAAAATGTGTTTCATAGTAGCCAGCAGCAATTACTGTTCATTTGAGTGCTTTCGAAAGTAATTAGAGGTTAATAATTGTGGTGGAGAATTCCTAAACTGTAACGGTTTCGCCTAACCTAACCTAACCTAACCTAAGCTAACCTAACCGAGTATGGAAACTTAGAAACTGATGATAAAACACGATAAACGAATAAAGTGACTTTCACAGATAATAAATACATCGATGGAAGATGTGTATTTTTCATAATAATGAAAATATATTGATGATAATCAAATTTTCAAAATGTTCATTTCTATGAGATAAATTTTGATGGAATCACCTATCCATTCTTAATTATATAGTACCTAACCTGAAAAACAAATTCACCGATTTGTTTGTAATATTAGTGGATACCAATCAATAACCTAATGTCTAATTTTCGTCATTTCAATGGCAGACAAAGTACATGAATAAAATAAATGTATGTCGTGTAGTTTCTGTTTAATTTACATATATAAAAATTATTTATAGTGAAGAAAGTTATAATATTTTTGTACGTCATTGATAAAAATTAGTAGCAATCAAGTGCGTCTTGTTTTAAATATGTTTCCACACATACAGTCGTGTTAGATTCTATTATATTATGTTATGGTAAACTGTGTTCGTGAATATGTTCAAGATAATAAAGTTTGAGGTGTACTTTGTACATTTTAATCAAACTAACCTCAAGTCATTGGGGAACGGAAGTTGCTAAAATTATACATGAAAAACAATAAAACACTCTGACACTTTCCAAAGTCTAAACTGAACGAATTCGGATAATTTCATTCGTTGAAGAGTATAATACAGAAAGATTTTTAGAAGTTGCTTAATTTTTTTCAATTTTTTTAACATTAGTCGACACTTTTAATTTAATTTAATTTAATCATTATGCATTTCAGATTATATGTAGAATTCTTATAATTTAAAAATAATTTATACAAGAACATAATTTAGAAGTTTTCGAGTTAGACTTCTTGGAATCATTAATATATTATTAAATTTACAAATATTTAGAACTACAATTATTTTTAAATCACCATTTTCAAAAAAAATCAGACTAGGGGATTCTTCTTGTGGATGTATTTATTACATTTTAAAGAAACGATAAATAATATTCTGTAAAACTATTCTAATTAGAGTTTTGAACAATTTTATTAAAAAGTTATAAAATAAATAATGGATCAAAAAAAGTGTTGAAAAATGTAGGTATACGAACAAATATTTCTATCCAAAATTTTATATTATTATTTTGATTTTACTTTAATATTTTTTTATGTTATATATTATAAAATAAATAAAATCAGATAATGCAGCGCAATATTTTAGTTTTGCATATAGGTAAAATTTATATTGAGTGTGTACTTATTATTTATGGAAAAATATGTAAAAAATATATTATACATACATATTATTAAGCAGGGTTGGACTACCTTTATAATCTGGCCTGGGAAAAATAATTTCAAGCCATCTCATTAAAACTTCATTATCGCTTTAGTAAAATTATTGTTATCTGAAAATTAATCTTCGTACTTAATTTTAAAACAATGTATACACAGGAACATTTTAAAGTTTTCAGATTTCGTTTCTTAGCTAAAATAAGTTTATACATGCATTTTTGATATGTAACGCTTATTTTTAGTTAAATTTTGGTTAAGGTTTTCCAAAATTTTGAAAAACTATTGAGAATTTCAAAAACGTACTATTGTATCTTAATTCATAGCCTTTTTCTAAGGTTAGACGGTAACAATGGCCATTTAAATATCAACCTTTATCAAATCTAAAATATTCATCAATGTATGATTACTATAATAATATTAGAGTTCGGATTTGTATTCTGTTAGAACATTTGAAATATAACGTATGATCTTACATCATTTATATAATTTTCTATCTATGTTTAAATTTCCATATAGTTCGGATCAAAAAATGATGGTTTCCGAATCGTTTTTGTCAAATTTTGGGTAGTTTTTTCCAAAAAAAAAAAAATTGAAGAATTGAGAAATTCAAAAAATAACCTCTTTAAAGAACAATCTAGAGGCAAATCCGGGTTCAAAAAGTTACTATTCGAAACTTTTGGACAAGTATTTCTATACGAAATGTTGTACACAGAAAAAAAAAAATAAACATCATTGTAAAAACACAAGCTTCTTCACTTCGTTCAGAATCTAAAAATGGATCTTACAATGAACAATCTGGATTAAAATATCGTTCAGCAGTGCATTGAATTCGATTTCGCGCAATGATACGATAACATTAGTGTGTATAGTAAAACTCAATTGTTTACTGACTATTGTTTGTAATGATAGTCATTTAAGTAAACATATTCTCCCATAACTGTAAACGGTACACTTCTTTTCTTCGCAATTTTATTTGTGTTTAGAGGGGATTTCCAAAATGTATATTATTTTTACAGTAACAAATCGCTAAGTCTCCCATTCTTGCATTAGAAATAAATATCTACTGGTCCGAGAAAATTCTGATATGCAACAAACACATTATCTATCTTATCTTTATACTTGTGACACATAAATTAATCAAGTTTCCAAAATTTTTATAATATATCTTGTTTATAAGTGAAAGATGAAATTTCTGTGCTTGTTTATTTTGAATTATGTAATTTGAAGACGTTTCCGAATCGATATTGTTGAACTGACCTCTTTTTTTGTGTCTTGTTTAAAAAAAAAAAAATCAAAATATGGTCACCTTAATTATTGTATGCTTAAATCGTATGGTCTAGGTAAAAATTAATACGTCATATACATTCCTAGTGAAAATGCAGTTAATTCGATGTCTGTAAAAATGGAAACTGAAATTTTATGACCAATATTGATTTTATGTTTTTGATAAGTCGACGGAATTATGCGAAATATTGTGTAAAATAAAAAGTTACCTGCCCAATCAGTTATGCGGGAAACATTTTTGACAAGTTTTTACGGCTGTGACATCTTATTAGCGCGTGTGATGTGGGTTATGTACAGTGTTACGATTTATTATTGGATAAGACAACTATTTTGCCCGGTACATTCAATGTCGTTATAAATTAATTTCACTCTAAATTATTAAACGTAATGCAACCGAATCGTTTCAGGCTTAAAAGCAAAATAACAACCACAATAAAATATCGACTAATAAGTAGGCGACTATTATTCATGACAAACTTCCTCAAATTTTAGTAGTTGTTCTCGAAGCAAATTCGCTTTCAGAAACTGCGCGTTAAGTAATTTGACGCTTGCCAATTAGCTCTGAATAACCGTTGTGCCTATTAATTAATTACCTTGTGATTCCCGCCGCAGCATTGTGATAGTCCTCAAAAATCT
Source organism: Stegophylla sp. TES_Ste_2020 (assembly GCA_025469315.1). NCBI lineage: Eukaryota > Metazoa > Arthropoda > Insecta > Hemiptera > Aphididae > Stegophylla > Stegophylla sp. TES_Ste_2020. The sequence continues at coordinate 2,542 of JAIPRM010012030.1, read as the reverse complement.
TAATTAAGGAACCGACAAATATATTTAATTCATATAATGAATTAAACTTTTCCACATTGGAATAGACGATATGACTGATGAAATAGCAGACCAAGCGAACAAATTAATAAGAAATTATGTCATTAAAAACGTGCCTTCTAACGAACGACATGAGTACTCATCTCTTTCATCGTCATGGCAACATTCATAGGATTCCTTTTAATCAACTAACAAACTTAAAACCAAGTCAAAGATAATGCACACCCTTGGAGTTCCGCCTAAATCATATAACACGGCCATCCCCAGGACGAGAATAGGATACACTTACCTGACTCAACTCACTCGTTTAACATCACCAAAGATTCTCCACTAATTCGTACTATCCGCTTTAATCACACAATATAAAGCACGCCAATTCAGAGAACACCAAATTAATATGCGAACTGACAAACTCAATCCGACAAAACATTAGTCGAAATCATCAACGGTGACTAAACTCCAAAAACAAACCACTTATTAATAATTCATCGTCAATAATGTAATCTACTGAATAAAATTAAGCAATGGAAACAAAAACGTATTTTGTAAAAAAAAAAATATGCATATTAAACGTCTATGTTGAACATTGTTGCGTAATAGATAGATTTAGCTAAATAAATTATCTGGATAAAAATGTCAAATCTTAAATATAAAAAAATTGACAACCGACTTTTATGTAGTTTAGAATTATAGCCATCTAGAAATATATATGTCGAAATAATTCGCAAACCATGTAATCTGCTCTCTCAAACATTACCATAAAATTTTATTGATTATGGAATCTCATAAGAAAATTAAAACGCATAATATGTACATTAGAATAATACATTAACATATTGAGGTATTAGTTATGTAGTAGGTCTACGGTAGTTGTATTCTTTTATATTTATATTTAAGGTGATAAAAAAATATTAATTAAATGTCAGTACTTAAACTAATAACATCAAAATTCTTTTAAATATAAAAAAAAAAAATTAAATTAATTTTGATAATTATTTGTTATCTATATCTTACACGTAGTGCTGTGTTAACTTTAATCAAAAATATGTGCATGACAATTCTAATATGATATTCGGAATTTCTTATACAATTTTAATATTATATTTAAATTAATAAATGTTTATTAATATTGTCATAATAATAATTTTAAATCTGGAACTATTAATTTCACGAGAACTACCTATAATAACACATTTAGTATTTACAGTAAAAATAAATCAAATTTGATCTGTCAAAAGTAAGTATCTGTCACGTTTTTTTTTTTTATTCTATCATATTGGTCAAAAACCAAATCAAAACTTTCTAGACTATATCAGTTTTTATTTTTTACAAAATATACAATATCTTTACGTAGCTATGGATTTAAACTTCACATCATATTATTATCACGTCCTTACACCTATCTCGTGTATCAAGATGATTTTCGTCGAACGACTTTTGTGCTGCGCGCGACTGTTGCTCGTAAAATACGTGTGAAAATAAAATAAAAAAAAAAAAAAAAAAACACTTAATGAGTAATAAAAACGTCTTCAAACGTACACACGCGCGGCAGGCGGTAGACACTCCTCGACCACACTCGAGAGACGGGCGCGACGACGACGGCCACCTGTATCGTTACGACGATAATTTTCGCGAACACTTTTCTTCTGCGCACATCGTACGATATTAATTAATAAGTCATTAATACTGGAATAAAAATTTTCATTTATTCTCGATCGTCTGGGGGGGATATTTTTTTTTTTTCTTTTGTTTAACTACTTCGTCGCAAGCGCGTGCGCGAGCTTCATAAAACCCAAATGTCGTTTTCGCGAGTAAAAAAACAAAAAAAAAACCGAAAAACCGAAAAACGCGCGCACAAACACACACACACACACCGACGGACTAACGGTCGCGCGGGAGAAAATCGCGACGACGACGACGACGACTGCGTGAAAAACGATCGCGTTCACGGTGCTTCGACGCGGCGTAACCGAAGGGACACATGGTCGACGGGGCACTGGCGAACGAAGGGACGCGAACCGGCCAAAGATTCGCGCGAGTCCGTCGGGCGCGTCGGCGCGAGACTTTTGTCGTCGTTGTCGTCGTCGTCGTCGTCACCGAAACGAGACGAGAAAATTTCGGTTGCTCGTCGCGCGAATTTTATTTCACCCGGAGGAATCCCACCCTCCCTGCACGCCGCCGCCACCCCCCCCTCCCCCCGCTACAAAGCCTTTATTGTTTTTTCCGCATTAGAAAATAACATTATAACGTACGTCTACATAAAAATATAACGTGAATGTATTATACGTTTTAGACTCTGAACGAAATGAAGAAGCTTGTGTTTTTACAATGATATGTTTATTTTATTTTTTCTGTGTACAACTTTTCGTATAGAAATACTTGTCCAAAAGTTTCGATCAGTAACTTTTTGATACCGGATTTGTCTCTGAATTGTACTTTAGAGAGGTCATTTTTTTAATTTCTCAATTCTTCATTTTTTTTTTTTTTTTTGATAAAACTACCCAAAATTTTAAAAAAAACAATT
>JAIPRM010012029.1:0-12431 GCA_025469315.1 Stegophylla sp. TES_Ste_2020 | reverse complement strand
TAGTTGCTGTCATTTATTTTTATCTAGAAACACTAATAAATTGATGTTATTCTAAGAATATTATCAGCTTGTGTTCACTTTTTCCTTTTGTATAGTTGAAAACTGAAATATTATCTAGTTTAATTTTAAAAATCCAGAATATGCAATTTCATGCAACGAAAATCAAAATCGTGCAATTTAGAATAAAAAGTGCAAAACGTGCAATTTCGTGCAAAATAAAACTACGTTTAAATTAATCTACTTCTCGTGATTCGGATTTATAATTTGTTTTTATATGTTTTAAAGCAAAGGAAAAAAAGTTGCAGTTGCGCGAAAATCCGGTCTTTAGTAATAACAATGTAAATGGGTTGCAACTGAGGTTACGGTGCGAAGTTGTGACTGAAAACAAAGATCTCGTATTATTAAGCAGACTTTATAATTTAATAAGTAAATCAATTACGCAGTAGTCAGTGGAATGAAAATAGTAATGAACTATAACTATACATAAGTTCCGGAACACCGGAATTCACGCCGCAGTCAGCTCTGCAGTCGAGCGAACGCTGTTCGTATATGTCGCCATCATTGTAACCTAACCTAACAATTCCCGTATTAATACTAAAGTGTATTTATTTTTTTTCCAGTTCCATGTTCTAATGTTTTAGCATTGGACTTTAAATAAATTCTCTTAGAATTTCAGCTTTCTAGATCAAACCTGTAAACGGCGCTAGCCGAGTTTGTTTCCCATTTTTAATTAACATGGGAATGACGACGTTTTTACTCAAACATAGAAATCTAGTAAACTTCTTTTTTTTTAAATGCAGTAAATTTATGAAAATTAGATTTTCTACAGTAATGTTCTTAGTACACACTAAATCAGTAAATTCATTTTTTTTCAAAGATATACTCGTTGAAAATTCTCAAAAAATCAGAACTGATTGAAATCCGATTTTTTTTACTTGAAAATAATAAATGCATGGATTTAATACTAGAGAAATATTTTATAAAAATTTTAAATCTCCATAAAATATGCATTCAAAAATTTAAAAAAAATTTGATCATCTATCAATATTTGAATAAAAACTTCGTTTTTCTCATGTTAATTAAATAGAGAAAATACTCGGTTTGCGCCTTTCACAGGTTTCATATAAGTAGCTGAAATTCTGAAAAAACAAAATTTAGATTCAATGCTAAAACATTAGCTAATGGAGCCGATTTTTTTTTCCTTTTTTAAAAACTCTAATTTAACAATGTTTCGACTATTGAACATTGTTTATTTACAATGCAAATATATATATATATATATATATGCATATATGTAAAAGTTAAAATTTATATTTATTTCGTTCACCTTTCCTCGGCTTTAATTCTATACACACATATTTACGGGTTTGTATATATCGTGTATATATTTATTCATTTCGTTATTAATTTCCTATCACCAAACTTAGGACTATAAACCTCGAACACATTTGTACTCTCGTATACAGTGGCGCAACTAGGATTTTTTCAAGTGGGGTGTTGATCTATAAATTTCTATAATAATTATTTAAATATAAAATTATAATCGATGTTAATAGACACTTTACAAGAGTTCATTAATTACAAATTTCATGTAGTGAAATTTAAGTGCCTTTTCTATGAGTTAACACTTATATAACGTTATTTGTAGATAAATAAAATTTAGTGATGCTTATTTAACAATATGAATTATTAAAGCATGTTTCAAGTTTATTTCTAAATTATAGATTTTATAATTGTTTAGTTAAAAGAATTTTTTTTTTCACTGCTCATTGAATAAAATTTCCATAAATATGGTTTAAGGGGGGTGCCCAGACACCCAAAACACCGCCTTGGTTGCGCTACTGCTCGTATATTTATGTATATAATGTAAACATTGTAAACTATTTAAACCGAACAAAATATGCTCTTTTTCCTTTGCAACGGCATCCGTGGCATATAACGTGCTCCTGTAGCATCCATTCTACCGAAAACCGACAAATTGTCACGTGCGCTGACCGCAGAGTTATTAATTATTTGGTAAGTAAAGGTTTCCGCGTTATGATTTTATCCGCGAATAAGACGCTATAGCGTTTCGCACGAGTACCGTAAACGTATCATATCCGTTCGTAGACTTGCGGACTATATACAGAAGTATCGAATTTCGATTTTTAAAACGCTACAGTGACATCTGATCCGCACTATACGTTAATATATTATCATAACTAGGGCTAGGATTTTAATGCCCTTAAAAATCACTAAAAATGCTATTTAAAAAAATGTAAAAATGACTTAAAAAACTCAAAAAATGCACCAAAAAAAAATGTCTTTAAAATTTATTTATAATAGCTTAAAATTCAAAAAATTAGATTAAATAGATATTATTTCATCTATTGTTAGCGTATAAAATAGATTCCATATTATAAGTAAGTAATAAAATTTTGAATTTGAATTTTAGGCCAAAAATGACCTAAAAACCCATAAAAAGCCCTAAAAAATGATAAAAATGACCCTAAAATCAAATATTATCAAAAAATGCAAAAAAAATGTAAAATAAAATTTCTTATTCTAATTGAAAAACACCTAAAACGTATTTTTAACGAAACGAGTATTGCACAGAAAGCTTTGAAAAACAATGCAAAGTGCATCGAAATCCCAGCCCTAATCATAACATCGATATACCATTGCATACTATTCGTATAATAGTATATAACGCGCGCTGCTATCGAATGACCGACGAGCAGCGAATTTAGAATTTAAACTTTTTACCGGTCACGGGACCGCGGCGAATCGTTCCAGAACAACAGTGCCAATGACCGATTCGAGCGCATACAACGACACGACGACCTTCGTCTTGACCGCGACGCGATGACTGTTTTGATATTTAAAAAACTTTGCTGGTCGAAACTTTTGAACAAGTAGTTCTATTCGAGAACGTGTACGCGATAAAAAAAAAAAAAAAATTATAAAATAAACGTCATTGTAAAAGCACTAGCTTTTTTGCTCCACAGCTCCGAATCAAAATCCAAAAAAAGTAGTTGAAATCTTACTGGAGAAAAAGTACCCATAGTATTCCAACATGAATATTGTAAATAGGTAGGTATTAAGCAAAAGATAATTTTTTTTTTTTGTTTTCCAATAAATGGTAATTTTTACACGTTGAAACAAGAAAAAAACTGTACGAATTACACAGCAAGAATTCAACGTGGCGGGTTGGTAGGAGGCACATTTTCGGAGAAACAGTAACAGTAATAATTATAATAATAATAACTACTATCGGCAGCTGGCGAGTGTACGGGGTGGTGGCGGTATTATTCTCGGTACACGCGCGCATTGTAACAAACACACACACACACACACACACGTGTTATAGGCACGCGCGCGCGTGTATGCGTAAACTCCTCACGCGATAGCCGGGGCGTCCGGATATGTGTGTCGCGCGCAGCGTGGGCGTACACGCTGCGCACTAGCACAGGCAAACCCGATTTCATTCATGGTACCGCTCCGCTGACGCCACTACCGCCCCTCGCGTCCTCAATATGGATTGTGCACCTCTACCGCTCCCCCCCCCGCCCGCGACACCGTCAAGACCACGATTCCGCCGCCGCCGCCGCCGCCGCGCGTTAGCTCGCTCTCTCGGTCGGTCGGGGTGCGCCGCACACCCGTCCGTCCGTCCGTCATCAACCACACCGCCTCGCCACTCCGGTCCACGTTAAACCCACACACACACTCGTGTCGTCCCGCCCGACCCGCCACGTCGTCGGCCGCCGCCCTAAACCACGGCAGCCACTACCCGCAACCGTCTTCTCCGTAATATCTTTCGCTCGTTTTCCTCTCATCTATTACGGGGACTCACCCCCACCCATCCCCCCTACACTCGGTGCTTATACACACACACACACACACATATATATATATATTATATTATACAACACGTATATCGCCCCATTCACACGCCCCGTACTCCCCGCGCCTCGCCGACCCGCAAGCCGACCGCGGATAATGTGAAGAACGCTGCCGCCACCGCGCCCCTCGCGGTATATCGCGCGCGCGTTACGTCACACTTTTGTACCGTCCCGGCCATTCATAAAAACCTTTGCCTGCCGCGCCGTCGCCGCCGCCAACCACACTGATTCCTACAGTTCCTTCAACAGTCCTTCAGTTGCATTCACGGGCGGCGGCGGCATGGCGCTAAGAGGCTTTCGACGTAACGTTTTCGCGAAAACCGACTAACCGTTGTGCCGCACATAATATAATATAACGTTTTTTGAAAGTAATATAAAAAACAAAAAAAAAAACACAGATGCACGTCATAGTAGTATACCGCGATATCAATTGTTATAATAATAATAATAATAATGATGACGACACTATACTGCTCGTCGTCGTAACGAGTATACGGAAGGAATGGGGGGGTGGAAGGAATAAAACACCCTCATGGGAGTAATTTTACGGAACGCCGCATAGGCATCGAATAAAAATAAAAAAAGTTCACGTAGAATAATAAAATAAATAATAGTCAACGCGTTTCGAGAGTTGCCTTAGATTTTTATTATTTTTATCAGCGACATTTTAAAAGGAGTCGCGTTTGTCGCAAAGCAAAATGCACGTATGGAAAAATTCAAACCGACGGCAAACGAAAGGATATAAATGATAATAAATACAGTGATAAATGATAATATTGAAAATTATCATTATTTATGACGAACGCTTCGATATTATATTATACGTATATGTATTATGTATGATATAAAAATGAACTTTATAAAAAAATATTATATCGAGATACAAACGTAGCTGTGACCCTTTTCCGGTCTCGAAACGTAAATTTATGTTCTACCCGACGTTGGTTTAAAAATTGTTCTGGCGTCCTTAACGGTACGACACTAAATATCAATCAATAAAATATCTCGATTTTGTTTGAGCGGAAAAAATTGAAAATCGACTGAAAACAATAACTGCTGAACAACGTACCCGACAAAAAGACGTCACACTTGATACAACGTGAAAATTCAGTCCGTCCATGATTTTTTTTTTTTATCGAGTAGGTCAGTCGTTCAACCTAAAGTGCATATTATGTTCATCGAGTACAAGGTACTTATATATATATATATATATATATACCGTTATTATATATATTTACATCTATATTTATGCATGGCATTTTTATATGTGGTAAGTACATGCAGTAGTGTATTTGGAGGGTATACGGCTAATTTTGGGTCGTATCATGCCTATATCAAAATTTATGGACATAAAAATAATGAATTGAAAACTTAATGAATTGAAAACATTTTAGATTTAAATATTTAAGATAAGGTTTTTCATAGCAAAATAATCATAAACGTTTTGCAACGTTCATTAATTTTATATTCTGAGCGTTTAGAGTGTGTTACCGGTAAATAATTTGATTTGCATGGTACTTTAACGGGGTAATTTTTCCAAATTCTCAATAGTTTTTACAAAAACAAGGAAAATTAATTTATATTAATTTAATTGCAGCAACAAAAGAATAGAACGTATAATATAATAAAGTATAGTACTAGAAATTTATTTTCACCCAATATCAACAATAATCAGTGCCGGATCTAAAGGGGAAGCAATCGGTGGTTCTTGCCTCCAGGCGCTTTATATTTAGAGGCGTCTCAATATCAAATACTTTTAGCAGATATATTTGTGAATTTAAGGGAAGAGTGTTACGAGGCGTTCAAATTTTATTTTCTCCGAACGAAAAATTCTCTAGATTCTCTAGCACTGACAATAATGCAGTACAGACTGGATAAAGATTACAAAAAAAATTCATCTCTTGTGAAATTAATAAATAATCTTTGAAATATCTTAGTTTTTTTATAATTTAATATTAAACTCTTGGCATTATGATCTGAAAATAAAATATGTATATTTTCTAATGGCCCGGAAAAATCTTAAAAATGATAAATATTATTTTTGTTTGTTCGATAAGCGTTGTACTAATAATTTTTATAAAATCAATTTTTTTTTTAAGTGAGTAACAACTCAACGACTTGTAAAATATTAAATTTAAATTTCGTTCAACATTTTCTCGTACTAAAAAATTTTTCGTGGTTTTTTTAAACACTTATTATTTATGCAACACTTTTTCCTTAAGATCGTCTTGGTGAATCATTTTTTTCAAGTGTTGAAATTTATTGTGGATTTACATAAAATATCAGTTAATGCAATTAAAATATTATAAAATTGCGGTTAGTTTTAAATAAGTAAAATTTAAAAATAGTAAAAGACTGTAAAAGATCTTATTATTATGGTAAAAAATATAAAATAATAATGTGAACTTAGTTAAATAAAATACAAAATATTAAGGTCATCGTTGCCGATATGCTGTATTTAAAAGTAGTAGTATAAACGCTGTTATTTAAGGTGTTGTTTGGAGCATAACGGGAAATTGTTTTTTGATAATTCAGTATTTAGTAAATGTGCGTATATCAGCTAGAATCTATTTGCCAATACACCACTGTATATATATATATATATATATTTTATAACGTTTACTCGATAAAAATGTGGAAAGGGCACGAAGTGGTCATTGTTGTTATCGATTAAACTTTATGTTATTCAAATGTAATATTATAACAATACACGATCGCCAGTAATTTATAGTTATCCGACATCTAAAGTTGATTATTATGCAGATATATAACGGAATACCATTCTGTATAAAATATGTTCAGTGTATTCAGTCGTAAGCACAGTAGTTTTGTTCAGGATAAATGTCAAAATAGCATATACACAGCATACACAACATTAAATCATGAAAGGTCAGTTTTGACCACACGCCCCAAATTTACCAATCAAATCAACAAAATATTATTGAAAAATATAACTCAACGTGATTGCAATTAACTATATGAAACTTGATATAATAATACAAAATATTCAAAACTGTCTACTACATGTTTAATATTTTTGAGCAAAAATGTTTAACTTTAAAGACTTATTGTAAATTAAAATTTTTGTTTCAGCGTCGATCACTCTACCTATACCAATATGTCGGTGCATAAAGAGTTAATTAAATGAAAGCTATGAAAAAGCAATATGTTTCTATACGTAGTATACACACATGATGTCTGTATCAAATATTTTTTTTTTTTTATTTTATTTTATAAATAAATAAAAAGCAATAATGCTAATTTTACTAAAACTTGACTTCAGTTTATATGTTTTATATTCTGAATGAAGTGAAGAAGCTAATGTTTTTACAATGATGTTTATTTTATTTTTTATTTTTTTATAAACACTTTTTCGTGTAGAAATACTTATTCAAAAATTTCGATTAGTAACTTTTTAAAATCGAATTTGCTTTTATTTGATACTTAATATTTTTTGAATTCCTCAACTCTTCATTTTTTTTGGGGGGGGGAGGGGGACAACCCAAAATTTGACAAAAAAGACCAATAAACCATCATTTTTTGATCCAAACTTTATGAAAATATAAACATAGATAAAAAATAATATGTGAAGCATTTTAGCGAAAGAAAATTTTGAAAAAGTGAAAAAAATATTTTTGACATTTTTTCTAACATTTTTTATTTTCATTAATTTTTTCCCTCTTTTCTTTATTTATTAGACAAAAAAAAAGTAAAGTAAAATGTAGACAAGAAAGCGGAATATACTTCGCACAACGGATATTCTTCGCTCTTCGGATCAGATACTCATGGAGAGTGTGTTGAAAATGATGACTATTATTGTTTTTTATACATATTATTGACCTCCTTCGATCAGAATCATTATATTGAAAAAATGATTTATCGTTTCTATAAAATTCTACACACACACCCTTCAAGAGTATCTGACCCGAGAAGCGAAAAATATCCGTGGTGCGAAGTATTTCCGGCTTTCTTGTCTATACTTTACTTTTTGTTTAGATTCAACGTGAATTTGCTTTTTATTTATGTTATTTATTAAATACTCAACACATGAATAGTTATTAATTTAATTATTTTTGGTTCAAGAACTCCTGATTAAAGTACATGAAGCGCGTCCATATCGATCCGGGTCGCAGCTCGTGTATATCTTTTTTATGGGACGCACTTTATGTGTTTCCCATTATTACAAGCTTATTTATGCCCTTTTTAGTGCATGGACTTTCGAGCTCTGTTTATTATTTTGCGACATAATGTTAGATAAAGAATTATCACATTGGACGAAATCGACCCACAAAGATCTGACCCGAGGAACAAATAATATCCGTGGTGCGAAGTATGTCCGAGTTTTTTTTTAACTATGTGCTCAAATAGCAAAAGGCAACATTTTATTTGTTTAAATAATTTCTACCACATCAATATTCATTCTCATTTTTAGTTTTGTAAACAACATATTAATATACAATTCTTGATTCCGGTCAATAATATTGTTTACGTTAGCTGGTAATAATTTACGTTTCATTAGTATTTCTGATGCTTATATAATGACGAGTATATACAGACTGTATGTATTTTCATATATGTAATATACTGATATAAATCAATTTCAATTCATTGTAGAAATTATTTCTGATTTACAATCTATTGTAGATAATATTATTTTGCTTAAATACATTAGTTATATTAAAGTTTACAATCAAAATATTAAGTGATGTTATAATATATTATACTAGATATTACTATATGTTATAAATGATTATATTATTAAACTATACTTTTTTTTCAGAAACACGGAAAATCAATCAAAAAATTAAAAATAAACGGCAAAATATGATATTACCAGAATTTTCATAAAATTGAAAATTGTTTTTCAACATAACTTCAAAAATAATGAATTTTTCGACGCTGGTTTAAATTAAAATCCACGTACATCCATAGTTTTCTAATTATTCTATTTTGAAAATTTAATATTATTGAATCAACTTCTTATTTCTAGGAAACAATAAATCGATCAAAGAAAAAATAATAATGAAAATAATTAATAATGATGTTATAGTATATAGTTATATAATGAACATCAAAAATCTTTGAATCTTCGTCTCGAATAGCTGTAACAAATAATTTAATTTTAATAACTCAGATTTAGTTGGTGATATAAATATTAACGAGATTAATGAGAAAACTTAGCACAATGGTTAGGGCATGGACCAGTTGCATCTGAAATAAAATCTTCATTAAAAGGTCTTCTGGTATACAAGTAGCGCTTCTCATATTTTACGGTTAGTATACTAATTGCGCTTTCCTTTTACAATTTTGCTTTCAGAGATGTCAAAAATTGTATTTAGTCTAATTTAGTATATTTTTATTTAATGTAGATTTCAAATAATCGTTTATATTTCATAACTATATTGGGACTTAGATATTTGTTGTATATCCGCCTAATTGGTATTTACGATAATTATTTTATCATCATTGGCGTATTCAGGATTTCTTTTTTTTTTTTGGAGGAGCTGAGCATTAACAAAATTCCGTAGTCTTTTTTGATTCATTATTTTTTAGAAACTACAAGAAATCTCTTAAAATCATGCATTTCCACTCCTCCCTTCAACCTTTTTTAATTTCAGAGTGGAGCGAAAAAGCTTATGAATTTACAATGATGTTTATTTTTTTCCCCCCGTTTTGTAAGCATTTTTGCGTATAAAAATATTAATCCAAAAGCTTCTATCAGCCACTTTTTGTATAGAAATTCAGCTCTAGATAGTATTTATTCTTATCATTTCTCAAAATTCGTATTATTTCAAAGGGTTTACACTTGTCATCATTGTTGATCCCTCAACCCGACTTCAAATTTGACCCTGATCCCCTGACCCAAGACCCTAAATTCCTATCCACTCTACCTTCCTACCTCTACCACCCCTACCCCGCCATGTAACCATGGCACCCATAATAACTTTGTAACAATGATAACGGTGTAACCATGGTCTATGACAATAAAGGTAACCATAGTAACCATGACAACCAAATGCAACTATGGTGACCATTGCAACCATGAAACCATGGTACAATGGTATAATAGTGATTATTGTTACGTGATTATTGACAATAACTAAACCTCTGCTCAGAACCATTTTATTAAAGAAATTATTTATAGTTTCTTTAAAATTAAATATACCCATCAAGAATATTCCACCCAAATAGCGAAGTATATTCATGGTGAAAAGTCTATTTGGCCTTTTTTTGTTATAGTCGTGATAAAATTAATAATTGTAATTTTAGTCCCCTTATAAATTTGACTATGAGCACATTTACAAAAAAACCCAAATAATTTTAAACAATTAAAATACATTTACCTGGTCAAACTTAGATGAAATATATTTGTTATTGATGACATCATCCTAATTATTAGTTTTAGATCCCTCTGGATACTCTACTGTCATGTAAACATGATGACAATACCGGTTAATTTTATTTGTACAGTATTTATTATTAATTTGTAAAATACTCTGATGCTTACATTGTGTAGGCTTACAATGTGAATTACATTTATAGCATTTATAACGTATTAAAATTTTAATAAACAATAACAAATGGCTTTTATTAAGCACAACTGTTTATTAGAGGTAAAAAAATACCCAACGCAAAATTGGTTTATTAATCCTAAAAAAATCTAGCACAATGCAATTGCTTTATTGACCCAAGAATGTTCGAAACGCAACTGCTATATGAAAAAGAAATATTGAGCGCGATTGGTAATCATCCGGTGGTTATGAAGTCGAAAAATATTTTTTCCATACGTTACCTTAATGTAGTACTGTGACAGTGAACCGACGACTGATATGTTTAGCGGATATTATTAAATTGTATTATTTTTGTAAGTGGGTCTTTTAGTATTAAACTACAATAAAAAACTTCCAATATACTTTATACTATTTCTATCTATATTTTATCAAAGCAATTATTATTTGAAATGAAATGTATCAAACAAGTACCTAGGTACCTATTGTTCCTGTTATTGTTGTATTTACAATATTGCCCGTCGAATCAATGATGTTTCTACCGCAGTAAATAAAATAATTACTAGTACATATCATTAATAATAAATATTACAAGTATTAAATTATTTTTGTTTTTTGAAGTGATTTAATAATGGGTAAAAATTTATTTAACAAATTTTAGTCAATTAATAATTATATGTTTTAGATTCTGAATGAAGTGAAAAAGCTAGTGTTTTTACAATGATGTTTATTTTTTTAATTTTTTTTTTTTCTGTGTACAACTTTTTGTATAGAAATACTTGTCCAAAAGTTTCGATCAATAACTTTTTGAAACCGGATTTGCCTCTAGATTGTACTTTAAAGAGGTCATTTTTTGAATATCTCAATTCTTCAATTTTTTTTTGGAAAAAACTACCCAAAATTTGACAAAAACGACTCGGAAACCATCACTTTTTGATCCGAATTTTATGAAAATTTAAACATAGATAGAAAATCCTATAAAAAAGATTTTGGCGCAAGAAAATTTTGAAAAAATGTGAAAAAAAATTTTGGAAATTTTTTGAAAAATTTTTTTTTTTATTATTATTAATTTCCTTCGTTCAGAATCGTTTTACTGAAGAAATGATTTATCGTTTCTTTAAAATTTAATACGCCCGTCAAGAGAATACCACCCGTCGTGCGAAGTATGTCCGGTTTTTTTAATCCAAATTTTATGAAAATTTAAACATAGATAGAAAATCCTAGAAAAAAAGATTTTGGCGCAAGAAAATTTTGAAAATGTGAAAAAAAATTTTGGACATTTTTTGAAAATTTTTTTTTTTCTTATATTATTAACTTCCTTTATTCAGAACAGTTTTACTGAAGAAATGATTTATTGTTTCTTTAAAATTTAATACGCCCGTCAAGAGAATACCACCCGTCGTGCGAAGTATGACCGGCTTTTTACAATTTAGAGTATCTGATACAACATAACTTTTGATTGTTAGGTTTTAGTTTTTATATAATTATACTTTTTTTTTTTTAATAATTCATTTTTTTTTACTTTATGGGACACTCATTTTTTGAAGGCACATAATTGCGAACGTTTTACTTTTTTATTTACAAAATATCGATCGATTTTCGGAAAATCTACTAAATTCTTTATATACATTTACAAACAATAAATTATGACAGTGGCCATAGGTTATAGAGGACTAAAAATACATGTAAAAAATCTTAACTTCGTAAAATATTTATTTATTAAAAATATGAAAAATCTTCTCGCGATGAAGTGTTCCTCTGTTGTTTTATTATTTTTGGTCTTTTTTCCCCCGAGTCTGCAGTTTTTATGTGTGTCGATTTTACTTATCGTTTTTACCTGGTATACGGAAAAAAAGTCTCCGGAAAAAAAACCCCGAAATTTTTTTTTTGGACAATCAGCGTACAAAAGATCTTATAAAGGACATGTCTTACAAACAAGATTAAGAAATTTGTGTCAACAGTTTTATGAGAAGGAATTAAGTATTGCCGATTTTTTAAAAAATATAGGGCATAAAATAAGATTGTTGTTGTTTTCCCAAAT
>JAIPRM010012028.1:0-12431 GCA_025469315.1 Stegophylla sp. TES_Ste_2020 | reverse complement strand
CAAATAATATTTGTATTTGTTATTAATTTATGCATGAAAAAAGTCATCAAAAGTGTTTTGGACCGTGGGAAGTTTGGTAATTTTCAATACGGACCTCCATAAAAATTAGTTGGTGACCCCTGTTATAGGTATTTTATTTGGAAATAGACAGCACATGTCCACCGAAATATACTTATTATGTATATGTGTATTGGTCATATAAGCACAATAATTAATGTTTTTACGCAATTCATGCGTGAAATATATTCAAGCGAGTAACGAAATCGTGTCATGCGAATCGAGACGTCGTTTGAATATCTAAAAAGTTGAGAACCACATATTAATAATGTTTAATTAAATTTAAATTATATGTTGTTATGAATCATTAACGAGGATTTCATTTCCTCCCACACTACATTATATTAATAAATTATAATATGCATAACATTCGTTCCGGCGTTCGTGTGCATTACACAAAATATCCGATCCATGAATGGCCTACGCGCATTATGAGTGGTTCCATTATCCGCTGTATTCGTTGCGTGCGAAATTGACGTGGCGATGACACACACAACAGTTCGGATGTTTATTTTAATGGCTATAGTGGTACGCATCAAAGCCGTAATACAAATTACAAATGATAGTAATTAGAGCAACATGGTTGGGAAAAAATTAATAAAGTGATGTCCTCTGTGTATTAAATGTTATAATATTGCTAATCATGGAGATGTATGTGAGCGATCAAAACCCTAGCATGATCGCATAATTCTAACACAGTTAATTCAAACATTTTTATTTTTGCATCTTGTTAAGTATATTTTGCATAAAGGAAAAATAATGTTACTATTTTACCCCGTATTATAATACGAAATACCATTTTATGAAGTTCAATAAAATCCGAGGTAAACTTAATGATAAGATATAAGATGTAAGATATAAGATATAAGATGTACTTAATAAAACAAAATTCTGAACGTACCTTCAATCTAATACGCAGAACAATAATTGTCAGCTTTATACAACGTTCTATTGCCTAAAAATTTAATACCAGATAAATATTCATGATAATGATCAATATTATTATTTTGAAATATAAAGCTCTTATAATTCAAATTCAAATCAACTGATTTTAATAAAAATATAAACCATAAGTAGACCTATGTCCTATACATGAGTAATCTTGTATACGATTTTCTACCATCAAAATAAAAAATTTAATTTTTTTGGAAAAATGAAGAAAATAAATCAGAAATTTGTCGTAAAAAATTATTTATTGAGCTAAACTTTAAAAAATATAACCACAGGTAGAAAAACAATAAGAATTTATTCAATAAAAAAAAATTTTCAAACAAATTAAAAATAAGTTTTATGCAGTGATGACTAAAAAAAAATCATTATTTTAAGAGTATCCCACCCGACATGCGAAGAAAACCCCGACGAGCGAAGTACACATATTTAGATTCTGAATGAAGTGAAGAAGCTAGTGTTTTTACAATGATGTTTATTTATTTATTTTTTTTTATTTTTCATTTTTATTTTTTTTTTGTTTTTTTTTCTGTGTACAACTTTTTGTTTAGAAATACTTGTCCAAAAGTTTCGAACAATAACTTTTTGAAACCGGATTTGCCACTAGATTGTACTTTAGAGAGATCATTTTTTGAAATTCTCAATTCTTCAATTTTTTTTTTTTTGGAAAAAACTACCCAAAATTTGACAAAAACGACTCGGAAACCATCATTTTTTGATCCGAATTTTATGAAAATTTAAACATAGATAGAAAATCCCATAAAAAAGATTTTGGCGCAAGAAAATTTTGAAAATGTGAAAAAAAATTTTGGACATTTTTTGAAAAAATTTTTTTTTTCTTATATTATTAACTTCCTTCGTTCAGAGTCGTTTTACTGAAGAAATGATTTATCGTTTCTTTAAAATTTAATACGCCCATCAAGAGAATACCACCCGTCGTGCGAAGTACACCCATCGTGCGAAGTATGTCCGGCTTTTATGTTTAGACTAAAAACTAAAATTAATTTTATGAAAATCTAGACTATGGAATATTTTACCGTTTTTTTAGTAAATTTTTCATTGGTCTACCCTTACACTTGATACTATTTCTATTAAAAAAGTTACTCGATGAAACTTTTGAACCAGTATTTCTACAGAAAAGTGTCTTCATGCATAAAAAAATTAAAATACAGCTTTGTAAAACCAGTACAACCTTCGCTACACTTAGAATTTAAAAATTCAGTTTTATCAGTGTGTCAAATTATGTAATTCATTTTGATGCGTTCAGCATTAAAAAGAGTTAAAAATAGGATAAGTATAGTTTAAAAATCACGACATATTATTAGTACACAGTTAAAACATTAGTTGACTACCTAAAAATATTGTTCCAAATAAACCTAATTAAAAATTATCATCAACACAAATATTAATTATTAATATAAACTGATGAAAAGCATTCCTTATTCTTTAATGAAGTATTACAATTTGTAAAGTAAATTTAAATATGTTAAAATAAATTTCCTAATTATACACGTTATTTTAATGTATAAAAAAATTACAAAAAATTTTTCTCCCCGGCGGGGAATCGAACCCCGGTCTCCCGCGTGACAGGCGGGGATACTTACCACTATACTACCGAGGACTGTGGTGATTCAAGTTAAATCTAACTATATTTGAATTTCAAAATCATATGACAAATATTATAATATTGTATTGCAGATTCTCAAACTATGAATCACGACCCAAATTGTGGGTCGCGTTAAATTTTAGTTTCTAAATAAAATGAAAATTTAGTTTTTTTACAATGATATTTATTATTTTCCGTAAACACTTTTTCGTACCTATATAAATATTTTACTAAAAGTTTTTCAATCACCGACTTATTGATTCAGAATTTTCTTCTAGATGGTACTTTAGGTTGGTTATTATTTAAAATTCTCAAAAGTTTTCAAAATTTGAGAAAAATTTCCCAATATTAAACAAAAATACAATTAAAACATTATGGAAATTTAAATATAGACTGCAGACAATAATATGAAAAATATTTTTGTGAGAGAATTTTTTTTTTTTGGACGAAGAATCCCCATGGGATGAAGTATGTCCGACTTTTTATACATATAATTTTTTTTTTTGTAATATTAATTTAATCGTACCTATAGACTTATATAATTTTAAATATTTATAACACATTTTTTGTAGTAAATAAATGAATAATTACAGTTATTTAGCAGTTCTATAAGTATACATATTATTATTCCGTATTCGATAAAAAATAAAATACAGAATACTTTTTTTTTATTCATTATCTTATTTATATTTGTCATTCAACAGGCAAAACAGCAAAAACAAAAAAGTACATTTGGTTCATCGACAAAATTGAAAAAATGACCAAAATGGGTCGTACCAAAAAAAGTTTAGGAAACTCTGTTGTATTGTATTGATTTGAATTTAATTTCTGCGTAAAATAATACATTAGGTTTCTTCCAACTTTCAACAATTTCCCGAAATTAAGGAGAAAAACTACCAAAATTCTAAATAAAAACGGTAAAATATGCCGTATACTAGATTTTCATTAAATTAATCATAGGCGCTAATAGGGGACAGCAAAGAGTAGCAACTGCTACTGTTTTTGCCGGGGTGGCAAAAGTTTGATTTTGCTGTTCCAAAAATTATTATGATTTATACATAAAAGATGTAGAATCTAGAAATATACAAACTTTAAGTACTTAAAGAACTTTACATTTTTTACTTATTACCAACGATTAAGTTGGCTATTTTTATTAATTATTTATTTATTACTAAAATTAAAATATCAAATAATTATTAATTAAATATTATATTAAATTAATTAAATAATTAAAATATAATAATCAGCGATTAGAGATGTAACGTCTATAGATATTAAGATGTATTATAATAGGTATAATGTAGATACCCTTTTGTTTATACTATACTACTTATATAGGCGTAATTAGAGAGCTGGGGGGCACTATGCTCCCTATTTTTTTTTTTTTAATTACATAAGGGACCCTAAGGTTTAGCACCCTACCATTGGCGGAAATAGAATAAAAATTTTAGTGGGTTAAAATATTTGTTTGATTTGGCAACTCTAATAGTTTAGCCTTATGTTAGATATTTAAAAAAAAAATCTAGATAGACTTTAAATAGATTTGGGGGCGAAGTCTTATTAAGCCCCTTCCATTTCCGCCAATTCACTCCACCCTATATATATATATAGGAGGGAGCTAAACCAAATACATAAATATGTAAGCTTTCAAAATTGTCATCGAAATTACTATAAGCAGTTAAAAGTATTATTACTGCGATAGTAACAGCAATACTTTTAAATCAATACAGACTAAAAAGAACATTACACTTTAAAAACTCAAGTGTAGGCCAAGATGTTCGCGAGGACGTGACGAAATTTTAGTAATAAATAAATCAACATCTGCCTAGTACCAAGTAGAGTACCAAGCACGGGAAACTTGTTATCACGCCGCTAAACTTTAATTACGCGTTATCGTATTTAATTCTACCGACCATGGATAACTGGCTTAGATAATACACTGTGAATTTTATCATAGAACAATATGATATTATCTAAGATAACTTACTGGTAAGTCGTGCAAATGATTACTGTGTGTGCCATTGATAAAGATGTGTACATTGATGTACATCATGTGTACAAATACAACATTCAATGTTGGTAGGTATATGAAAACAATGCTGGTTTTTTGAAGATTAATCTTTTCAACTGTTATGAAGTGTTGAACAGCATTTATCGTTTCAATCTCGAACCCAATGCGCGAAAGAAGTTGTTTTATTTGGGTAAGTGGAATATTTGTATTTACGTTGGTACAATACCTAAATTGGCTAGATTTACTTACTTGTTCACCATACTAAACTCAGAAATGTTTAAAAAAATAAATAAGTAAGAATGTGTCTGTGCAGACTCACCGAACACTACCTAATTTTATGTGTTATAGCAACTTCAAAATCGTGTTGTATCAGTTTTGATTTGTGCCGTGTTCTACTATATTATTATTATGTTACATTTTATGGTCATTACTTTATTAGTAATGAAATTCCTAATTTTACTGTATTAAGACCATTTATCTACTTATTTATATTACTGAAAAAGAAATTTGCAAACAATATTTTTAATTTTTACTTTATTTGTATACTTTCAGTTTATTAATAAAGAAATAATACAGAATTAATGGATCGGTGTTTAAGAGATTACAGGAATTATAATACTTAGATTTTTTTAATTCATGGTATATCATGATCATGAAAATATACCTAGTTAAGTGAAATTGAAATTGATTATTTGCCAATAGATAAGTTGAATACCTAGGTATTTTATCTTTTTCAAATAGATGTATAGGTAATACCTATACAGTATACCATTAGGTATATTGATCATCATCAATTATCATCATTATGAATCATTATAGGTACAAGTTGTAAACATTATTACGTGTATCAGTTAGTATATAAATATATTTCAAAAAAATAAAGTACCTAGGTATTCAACTCACCTATTAACAAATAAATATATTTAAATTGCACTAGACAGGTTTATTTTTTCTCTGGATGGCACTTTTTGGAGGTAATTTTCTAAATTCTCTATAGTTTTCCCAAAATTTGACAAAAATGCCTTTAAAACTTTATTTTTTTAGTTCAAACTTTATGAAAATTTAAAAGTCATAAACAATTTTTGTAATTATTTTCAAACACTTTTCTTATTAAAATTTATTTTTTCCTATTCTAATAAAAACAATTCTGAGCAGAGTTTCTGTTTATATGAGACATAAAACTAGCTGAATAAAAAATATAATTTTTTGTAATAATAATAAATTACAATTTTTATAAACAGAAACTCTGCTCAGAATTGTTTTTATTAGAAACAATTTATTGTTTCTTTAAAATTTAATACATCCACTAAAAGCCTTACCCGAGGAGTAAAGTATATCCAGCTTTTTTTCATTATAAATATAATTATTTAAATTTATCTTTGTTTATTTCTTGTTCACTATAATTTGGGTGTATTTATAATGTGAAAAAATATGTGTTATGCAATATACTTTTGTTTTTAACTATGTATTTTATAATTCATAATTTATTATTACAGTTTTCTGAATGGTACTCCATACGAGGTTGAAAATTCAGCGATTTATAAGTTTGTTCAAAAAACAATTGACTCCTACCCTACTGAAGATAATGGAAAATAATGATTTAGAACCTTCAACTTCATTTTACAACAGATCTGATAAAGCCTCTCAGTGTTCATTAATATGTTATTCTACATTGAATTGTCAAAATGATCTAGAATTAACTCAGGGTAAAGCTGATTCAACCGGAGAAGATGAAGAAATTTGTGATCTAAATGTAAAAGATGCATTAACTAACAAACATAAACTTCATGATGAGGTAGAGTCTAAGAAATCTAAGAAAGTAAAACTATCACTTCCAGCACGCCCAGGATTTTCAGATGAAAGATTCAATGAAACATCTTATTACATTGAAAATGGTTTGAGGAAAGTTTATCCATATTATTTTACATTTACAACCTATACTAAAGGAAGATGGGTGGGGAAAACTTTATTAGAAGTATTTAGTAAAGAATTTCGCGCTCATTCTTCTGATGAATATGAACTCCATATAAAAAAAGGATTATTGAAAATAAATAATGAATGTGTTGCTCCTGATTATGTGCTGAAACACAACGATTTATTAGAAAATGTAGTGCATAGACATGAAGTACCAGTCACAAGTGATAAAATTGATATAATTCACATTGATGAAGATATTGTAGTTATCAATAAACCCCCCAGCATTCCTGTACATCCATGTGGTCGTTACAGGCATAACACAATAATTTTTTTATTGGCAAAAGAATACAATTTAAAAGATTTGAAAACTATTCACCGGCTTGATAGGTTGACCAGTGGTATTTTGATGTTTGGCAGAACACAAGATAAAGCACGACAGTTAGAAGTCTATATTCGTGAACGAGAAGTGAAAAAACAGTATGTATGCCGCGTTGAAGGAAAATTTCCTGAATCTATTGAATGTCAAGAGCCAATTATTGTAGTCAGTAATAAGATTGGCGTATGCAAAGTTTCTCCTAAGGGAAAACAATGTCGTACTTCATTTCAATTGTTGGGGTATAATGAGAAATCCAATACAAGTGTTGTGATGTGTAAACCATATTCTGGTAGAATGCATCAAATAAGGGTACATTTACAATATTTAGGATACCCAATCAAAAATGACCCATTGTACAATGACACCATATTTGGTCCAGAAAAAGGACGTGATGGTAATTTTGGGAAATCTGATGATCAGCTTGTAGAGGATTTAATATATGCTCATAACGCTGAAAATTGGTTGAAGAGTGGCGACAAACATCCAAGTTTGCTAGAAATTACAGACAATTTTAAAACTTCTGTTCCTGCAGATTCACCCCAGATAAAAGAAACAATTAACCATTGTCCGGAATCTACGTACATTAATATGTTAACACAGACTGGAATCGACATGCCCGACATGAAATTTGATAAAAACAAGTTTTCTATTGATCCATACTGTCAAGAATGTAAAACTCATTACAAGGACCCTGAACCAAAAGATCTAGCAATGTATTTACATGCTTTTAAGTATAGTGGACCAGGGTGGGCCTATGAAACGCCAATGCCTGTATGGGCTGATGTAAATTGGAAAGAACCATAATATATTATAATTAATTTAGTTTAACAAATAGTATTTTATTAAAATAATTTTAATAATTTATTGACATAAAATAATTGCATTGTATTTTAACAATATAATAAAGCAGTAGTTAAGTGATCTTAGCAGGATTTATTTGTCATATTTTCTGTCTTAACATGAAAAAACATTATTATGAGTAGAAATTATAAAAATGAAATCATATTTTAACTTTTCACATGATTGTATAGTGTACACATAACTCAAAAGTATTTCATCTACTTCGTTTTTCTCTTGAAGTTGTTTCATGATTATTGTTTCTTCCTGTAAAATATTTTGTTCCTCTTTTGCATTTAGATGTAATATGTAAATAATATTTAATTATAGTGCAATGATTTTAAATGATAATAAATTATTACCATAAGTTATTTGATTTTGTCCTTTATTTTCTTTTTCTATGCAAGTAATAAATAATAATATTATTATTTCTAATTAAATGTTAAATAATGTTATTGAAAGAAGATATTTTTAATTGAAAAGTTCTAAAAAGCATAAAATAAAAATCTTCTAAATAGATGATACTAAAAAGTAGAATTTTCAAAACTTGGATAATTTTAAAGAAAAAATATAAATATTTACAACTTACTAAAGGTGCAAATTTTTAAATGTTTAAAAATAATTTGAAACATACTAATAATAAACAGCAAAATTCATGTATAACCTTCAAATACAATTTACAGTATTAGTGAATGGTTTGTTTATTTTAGATTCTGAACGAATTAAAGAAGCTTATGATTTTACAATGATGTTTATTTAATTTTTTCCATTCTGTGAATATTTTACGAATTGAAATACTTGTCCAAAACTTTTTAAATCAGAGTTTGGCTTTAGATGGTTCTTTAAACGTACATTTTTTAAATTCCTATTTTTTCAAAGAATTGACACAGCATAAAATTTTCATTTTTGCCATTTTATTTCGGTTTGATTATTTATATGGTTTCTATAGAAAATTTGATAGTAATTAATTAATTTGTTAAATATGGTAATCGTGGTTACACAATAGTCAGTCAGACGTGGATTCAGGGGAACTATAGATGCTCAGACACTCCTTGTTACATTATCCACAATATACAAAAAGTAATTAAAGAAAATCAGTAGCATAGCCAAGATTTTCTCATGATTGGGGTTTGCAAGTTTTGTTAGTAAGCTTACCCATTAGTATAGCTATGGTGGGGGGAGAGTTGAGATGTATACAACAATGCTATATATCAGGGCTTTGGTCCAGAGTCATTTATTCGGTGTAGAGATGTTAAATGAAAATACAGGTGTTTTGGATTATTAAACATTTCTAGTTACGATTGAATGTACATTTATTCTGGTTAATTATGATTTATGGTTAATTTGAATATTAAAAAAAAATATATTGTATAATGTATATATATATAATAATATAATATATATATAATTTAATATACAAGTTTCAATGCAAATTTGATTTATTAATCAGATTATATTTTAAAAGTAAATTTTATGCTAAATAATAATTTAATCCATAATTTTTTTATAGAAGTAATACATAGATTTAAGCTCAATTTTATTCACTTATGAACTAACAGAAGAACACAAAATATAATAGTATATTGTGTAGTAAGGACAGAAAGTGAGTAATTTCAATCTCAGGCGAGTGTTGCATTTCGCCCAAGACTGAAATTGCCTTCCCGCACGAGCTACACATACATATTTAATGTTGTGATTATTTTAAAATATGTTTTCAATGTCGAAATTAGTAGGAATTGTTATTGAAAGTTTTGCTAAATTCTGTAGAAGTTTAAAATAGAAAAATTGTTGTATTACATTGTTGAAGTACATTAATAGAATTTTTTTTAAATCTTAAGTTTCTATATTTTTTTTTTTCTGGCCACATTTTAATTTTATTTAATAACTGCTATAACGCACTACAATTTATATTGTTTTGACATATTTCAACTAACCGAGTAATTTTTTATTCGTTCAGTATATTATTGGATAGTAGTAAAATAAAGTTGAAATTTTCAAGTATAAATTTGTGAAATAAAAATCGCTTATTTAAGTGATATAAAAATTAAATATAAATTGAATAAATAAAGAAATTCTACAATAATCTTCCGGCAAATTAATTAACTGTAAAAGATATAAGAATTTAAATATTCAAGGTATCGCATTAAGATTTAACATTATTTAAAATAATTTTTAATCCACTTTCAGCATTTAATGTTGAGTTTTTATTTAAATTTAATATATATTAAACGGTTCGAACAGCTTCAACGTGAATCCAGATTTATGTTCTATGTCTGAAGAAATACACTTAATATTAAACTCATAATCAACATTTTTCCTAATACTAATTCCTGGTTTTTTTATAGCACACATAAATTGGTACTCTCGGAAACATCCTAATCAAGCAAAATTCAAATTTCTCTTTATCTAATTATCAACTATGACATAAAATAACTAAAAAAAAAAAAATATTGAATCATGTCGATCTATCCATCTAGCCCCAAGCATTAAAGTTTCTATTGTTTATATGGTTTGTTATTTAAATTATGTATTTAAAATCTACTCTGCTGGTGTTAAGCTATTTTAACTTCCTTTTGATAGGTATACTATAATAGTAATCAACAAAAATCAAAGGGAGAGGTTTGAACAACTAAACCCCACCTCCTCGATATGCCACTGAAGATAATTAAAGTAAAGTAAAGTAAATTAAAATTAAGTAAAATACAGACAAAGAAAGCCGGACATACTTTACACCACAAATATTCTATGCTCTTTGGCTCAGATACTCAAGATGGATGTGTAGAATTTTAAAGAAACAATAAATCATTTCATATATATAATAAACTATATCATAAATGAAAAAGAATGAACTTTGCACCTCGAGGTTTTCTTTACTCCTCGAGTGGAATAATTTAGTGGGTGAAAATTATTTCTTTCATAGGAAGATTCTGAACGGAGCTTTAATTTAGGACATTTTTACTTAAATAATAATTATTAAAGTTTGTTAAAACAAAAAAAAATAATTGTTTACTCAGCCAGTTTTACATTTTATATTTATAACATAATAGAAAAAAAATTTGATGAGAAAAAGTGTAAAAAAAAAAATTAACAAGTTTTCTTTACAACTTCAAAAATTTTTTGCTCATATTATCGTCTAACCATATTTACATTTTAATAAAGCTTAAAAAAGAAAATTTAAAAAAGATAGTTTCCGAGTCTTTTTTTTTTTGTCAAATTTTGGGAAGTTATTCCCATATTTTAAGAAAATTATTGAGAATTTCGATAAATAAGGTCTTAAAAGTACCATCTAAAGAAAAATTGTGATTTAAAAAGTTACAGGTCGAAACATTTGAACTGTTTCCATACAAAACTGTGTACACATAAAAATAATAAAATAAAAAATGACGTACTTCACACCTTAGGGTGCTCTTTGCTCCTTGTGTGGGATACTCTTAATAGGTGTATTAATTTTAAATATATGTTTCATCATTTCTGCAATAAAATGATGCTGAGCAGAGCTTCAATTAATATATAATAATAATAGTCACTTAGGTTATATTTAACAAATGCAAATGTAATTCAGTAATGTTAGATACTCGATAATTGTGTGTGTGTGTGAGGTAATGTCTTTAAAAAATGAAAAAAAATAATAAAAATTTATTTAATTAATTCATAAATTGTCAACTTTTCTGTAATTAATGTGATTGGCATTTTGGTGTTTTTATGGGAATACTTGGGTTTTACGCTATTTATAGATTTAAATTTATTTTTCGGTTGAAAATTGTATAGATTTTTTCAAAAGTCCAGTAACTAAGTGTCTATAAGTAAATTAGATTAATAGTCCAAAACTATTAATTAATAACAAAATAATCCATGTCCATTTTTGATTATAATAAATTATTTACAGCATTTAATATTTAAAGTAACTTCCATTTTTTTTCAATCAAAACCTTGTAAAATTTTTAATTATTCGTCCACTAAGATTTTTTCAACCAACATATTCACAATATAATTCTTCATCTATTTTTTGAATTTCATGAAAATCAACTAAACTAATTAATTTTTATATACGTTTAAGTGTGTAATTTTATATAAAACATGAATTCTGTCAATATATCAATGTCGAAAAAACTTGACAAACAATTTTCGAGATTTTCTCAGTACTGTTTTGAGCTTAGTACAGAACTTGGAAATATCTTGTTATTGTAACTCTTTATTTCATAAAAATTTGATACTTGCTATTAAGACCTGAAAATGTATCATGACCTCACTCACATATATATTCAATTAACCTGTAAATTACATTGCGAAAATTTTGATGAAGTAACATTTTTACTGACAAATTATTATACATTTATTATGGGTTTAATTAAAAAAAATTGGGGAAAAGTATGCAAAAATATTATGGCATATTTCTAGTTTAAAAGGTAACCAAAATTTTGGCAATGTTTTTTTTCATCTTCGTTTAAATTGTAAATTGTTTATAATTTGTATGCATTAATGTAAAATAATAACATAATGCATTATTTGAAATAATAATCTGAAATTTATACTATAAAAGTATTTGTAGCATAATAAAAAAAAAAGCGGACATACTTCGCACGATGGGTGTACTTCGCACGACGGGTGGTATTCTCTTGACGGGCGTATTATATTTTAAAGAAACGATAAATCATTTCTTCAGTAAAACGATTCTGAAC
>JAIPRM010012026.1:0-12432 GCA_025469315.1 Stegophylla sp. TES_Ste_2020 | reverse complement strand
GCAGTGATGAAAATAATATCTGAAATAGTATTTCCTTCTTATAGATTAAGAAATAAATTTTATTTTATTACATGTTGAATATGGAATCTTAGCCCTCCCCATACAAAATTTCTGGCTACGCCACTGCACAGGTCCGTATTTTGGAGAAGGCAAACTACAAGATCTTAAAGAGAATTTTATTAATGTTCTACTAAGCATAAAAAAAAGCAGAAAACACAATAACAGACTAAGATATTTTACCCATAAGTTTAATTTGATACGATAAAATTGAAAATTTATGATTCAACCAAATTTTGTTGTCTGTGAGATGAAAAGCTTCATAAAAGGTAAAATTGATATCACCTATACTATAGGTCTTATAGTTATAAAACAGTTATAATATGAATGATTAACAGTTTACTTTTATAACCACATTTTTGTTTTAATCCTAAAAAAACTTTTATGGTAAAATTTTACAAAACAACAATATTACAAATAAAATTTACTCTAATATCTATATGATACCTACATAAGTTTATATTATAAAAACATTACTTTTAGGAGTTTTAACTATTTTTTGAGTATATGAATGCCTACAATATTCCATGTATTACTTTTTGACAATTGTTATTTAAATAATAATATTATTATAGAAAATTTAATTAGTGTACGCCCCGAACTTAAAGTTTGCGCCACTTATGTTCATGATGCTACGGTATAATATTCACAGTCGGTGGCAGATCGTTCCCGGATAGATAGTCATAGAAACCCGTTGTCGGGGTTGCTGCCGTGAGACTCCTTATGATAATACGAAATATAATAATACTGTTTCGTATTCTATAATGCCAATGATTAATTAATAACGGTAGATAATTACTGCAGATTCGCCATAAACAATTCACTACACATCGTTATATAGTAATAAATCATATTACACACTGCATTATCGTGAGACACGAATATTTTTATATTAACTACCTATAATATTATTTACTTGTAATACGTATGTCGTGTGATATACATAGATGTGCACTCGGGTCGAGCCGGGTGAGCATAAGCTAAACAGAGCTTGAATGTTGACCAAAATTTCACTAATATATGAATATGAAAATGACAAAATATGAAATTATATGCCTTCAAATGTATTAATTATGTCTATTTTTTAACAAATCTATTTAAAAAAAAATGGTAAATAATAATTCAAAATAGTTCAAATACTCATTTAAACTTTACCAGTTCGTATTTTGAGCTAGTGACAATTGAATTTTACTTCATTCGCGTTTTTCCTATTTACGCGTACACATGCTTTACAGTATTCAAGTGTTGTGTTACTAAAAATCGTTTATTTGCAGAGTAACTTCACTAACATAACCTAATCTAATTTAATATTGTATAAATATATTATATATAATAAAAATATAAATATAATTAACAGTGGTCGATGAAAATTGGTAATAATTTTTAAACAAATTATAGTACAGTATTAATAATTTATAGATATGCTATTAAATCTAGAAATAAACAAAATATGCATTTATAAGCCCAAACATGTCAAGTACGTCAAGTATGTAAATATATACAAAATAAGTTTGCATATTTGCAATCTAGATTTCATAAATCGAATTTGTATTGTATTCTGGTATATTTGCAGTCATAAACATCCAACATGGCACACTAATGGACACGACTACAAGTAATAAAATATAACTAATCAAAAGATATCGTATAGGACAGGTACATCTATAATCAGTACAGAACTTAGACCATCGCCCCTTACCCACATTAGATAATATTATAATTTATAATATTAACTTAGGTATATCCTTATCTTAAATTCACATAGTATTTTTAGACTCATGGTACATTCTAGAATATTTATAGTGGTTTCATAATATTGTCCATGTTAAAATGTTTATGTGGTCAGTTTGCACTCTTTAGTGATTATACACGAACGCGGCAGAATTACTGTGAATTGTATTTACTATTTGTAAACGTTTTGTTAGTTATTCAATACCTTCAGTAAAATGAGCAAAGAATCAAAGAACAGTATTTTGAAATACTTTGGCTTAATTGCTTCGACTAATCCTCAACCTACAATAAAACTAAAACTTTCACAATATGATGATGATGTTTAAAATAATGAAATTTCGTTACCGTCCATGTTATCCCAACTTCCGACATTAAATGTATTGAATAGTACAAGAAATTTAGTTACTTCTTTCGAATCATTAAAAAATATTTCTTATTACATAGGAAAACAGGTAAGGTTTACTGTAAATTATATTTTATAAGAATTTTAGATTTGTATGAAAGGGTACACTCCTGGTGAGAACTATAATTGTGTTTTTGTTTTGTACATTTATCATAAATATTTTAACTTGCTTAAAAAAAGTAAATAAATGTATTAACTTCAACACTAAAATACCGAAATAACATAAATTTTCAGTGGTCAAATGAAGAAAAATTGAAATTATTAAAAATACATGGGTACCGAACCCAAATTTTAATTTTCCTTTTAATTTTAATTAAAATTTAATTTAATAAATTAAGATTAGATAGAACTAATCGTTTTAAACTAAAAAATCGATGTGCGACTCGATGGATTGATTGCAGTTATTATTTAAAAATATTCAACTAGCTATTTTACACGCATTAGGTAGATAAAATTACGCTTTGGATAGATTCTGACATTTTTAGTTCTGCAAATCATCTTCTTATTGCTAAAAAAAAGTTAAAGTTTCTAACAGCTTCAGCTCTTTTAGCAAAAATACTTTCCATTAGTTTTCCTCTTAGTCGATATCTGCAAACAGAAAATATTGGTTTAAAATATGTACTAGAAGCTGCATTTAATGTCCAAAACAATATTCAAGATATTCGAGAAAATTGTACCTAATGAAAAATTTCAAAAATTATTTTTATCTGTAGTAACTGTCTGTGAAAAATTTGATATTTCTGTTGGTTTGTCACATATACAATTTTTAAAAGTCTCAGTATTCATATAGGTAATTTTCTAGACCAATTATTAATGATAGGTTTATATCGCACAGCATTGTTTTGAATAATTTTGATTGTATTTTATCTAAGAAAGAAATGAAAATATCTGAAGACATCAGAGGTAAATTTAAATAATTAGTAGAAACGTATTAAGATATAATTGATAAATATACAGATTCCATTTTAAATGACTATATTTTCAACGGAGAATTAGATTTGTGGTACTCTGAATATTTAACATTTTCCGAACTCAAGAACAAAATATTATATTACATAATAAGGAAAATAAATCTGCTAATAATCGAATTATCTATCATAATTCTAATTAAAAATTAAAAATTAAAAAATTATTTATTGAGCCGACATTTATGTAAATTTTACATCATGTATAAAAACAAATAGGAAATAGGTATTTTGGCAAAAACATTTCTATCGGATTAAAAAATTAAACTAAAAAAAAATCAATGTTTTACTTAAAAATGACCAGTTTAATATTAATTTTAACTGTAAACGACTATAAAAAATATTTTTGAATTACGATCATCAATATTTTTTCACTACCATTTGTAACACATATGGGTTACATATGAAATCTTTTTATAGGTTTTGATCAAAAAAAAAAAATCAATATTTTATGCAAAATGACCATTTGTAAAACTTTTGGGTATGTTGGTGTTAAATTTTCAATTCTTAATATCTATACAATAAAATTTTTTGAAATAATAACTTTTGAAAAACAACAAACTTCCAATATTGTCAAAGTTCTGTACTTACCTCAAAATGGGTTAAATGTTTTCTAAACTTTTATGAAATTAGTAGTTGGTGAAAGTTTTACGCTCCTATAACTTTTAGTTTTGGAGTTATACTATAAGTTAGTTGTATAGTTAACTATAGTTTAGTTACTATAACTAAAAGTGATTTCATGATGATATTCATTCTGGTATATCCAGTAAATTTGTCCGTACTTCTTCTATTTTTTTTCATTCAAAACATTGTAAAATGTTGAATTAATTGTCTATAATAATTTTTTTCCATCTAAATATTTGTCATATGATTCTCTGTCTCTGTACCATGTATCATAAAGATCGACTGAGCCAATTATTACTTAAATAATGGAAAGTGAAATTTTATGAAAAGCCAATGAATTTCGTCAAAATGTTAACTTTAAACAGTTATAAAAAAAAATTACTTACGGTTTTCAAGATTTTTTTAGTATCATTAGCAAAACGTGTGGGTGGGTATGGTATGTGTTAAATTTTCAGGTCTTAATATCAAAATATTAAAATTTTAAGAATTAAAGACTTACAAAAAATGAGAAATTTTCAATATTTTAAAAGTTCAAAAGTTTAATACTTCACTCAAAATTTGTCAATTGTTTTGAAATATTTGTGATGTGTGCATATGACTATTTCAAACAATTGATGAAAG
This sequence comes from Stegophylla sp. TES_Ste_2020, assembly GCA_025469315.1. Lineage (NCBI taxonomy): Eukaryota > Metazoa > Arthropoda > Insecta > Hemiptera > Aphididae > Stegophylla > Stegophylla sp. TES_Ste_2020. The sequence continues at coordinate 8,031 of JAIPRM010012026.1, read as the reverse complement.
TTTTAAATTTCTAGCTATATTTTCTTTGATGTTAAGTTAAAAATCTAAAATCAAATTTATGAAAATTAAGGCTATGGCATATTTTACTATTTTTTATCAATTTTTTGGTAGCTTTCCTTTAGGCGTGGAAAAATTATTGAGAAGTATGAAAAATTACCTCTTAAAAGTGATTTTGGATTTTGGATCTATGAAGTTACTGACCAAAATTTTTGGACCATTATTATCACTAAGAATGTAAAAAATTGTCAATTTTATAAAAAAATTTTATGACTATTATGTAAAAATTTTATAAATATTTTGGAGAGTTGCTGACTCACTCAATTGCCTAAGCAGCAATTTGACTTTTTTTTATGTGTATTCCGTGTCCACCAGTAGGTATCTGCATACAAATTAAATTTTTTTTCCCCACAGTTATACAGTTACAATTACATAGTTATAAAATTTCATTGAATGTGAAATGACAAATTATTATCTTGGTATGTGTGCAGTACAATATAAACTTAAAATCATATTGATATATTTATACTTTATTATAAATTCAATTTTACAGCACTTATTTTCTATATAAATTAAGTAAAAAAATCGTCCAATCAGTTTGGGCATAAAAAATATCAATATAAAAAATATCTGATTAAAATTCCAAATTATATTTTACTTTTAATATTAATTTTATTCTGATGGTTTTGATACTATGATGACAGCTCTTGGAAACAAACCTGTTAAAACAAACAATTTATTAAATATAATATATACTAGGAGGGTGATATCTTATAAAGTAATAAAATAAGTTTTCAAGTTACCTACAAATAGTTTTTCCAATAATAAATAAATATTAAGATAATTAGTATTGAATTTAAAATGTCTTCAATAATTTTACAATAAATAATGTGACTAAAAATTTTTTCCCTCAGAGGTGTAAATTTTAATAGGAAAACATAACTATATTTTTTTTAGTATTTTTTACATAAAATGACCAAAGTAAAAATATATTAAAAAAAAATATAAAGTATGTGTAAAAATGTTTTATGTACAATGTTTATTCATTTAAAACTAGGAAAATAAAATAGAACACTGATTTTGAGATCTAGTTCATATTTTACTTATGTGAGAAAATAATTTTTCAATTGGGGTGTTACTATCTGGCAGATATAAATAAAATTTACTCTACAGTAATTTTATGAAAATTTGCGTGTGAGAGATTTTAGCATAGAAATGTGTAAATATTTTTACCCAACTATTTTCATCAACTATATTTTCAGTGTTCCAGTTACTTTACTTTTTGAACTATTACATGATTAGAAATTAGTGAAAACTAGTCAAAAACTCATGTATCAAGATTACTTCTTATAATTCTCTGTTTAATTATAATATAGTCATCAATTTTTGAATTTCCTACCTTTGTTAGATTAGGTTTTCTCATTCAAAAATATAGTACACAAATACTTGTATACATAAATGTTATGTAATAATTTATCGTGTAGACTTCCAAATATTTTTGATAGAATGCAATGCTATAAATAATTTTTTTTTTTTTTCAAAGCGGGACATTTTTAAGTTTTTTAGGGACAGTAGGACACATGTTCAAAAACATATTGGTCTATTAATACCCTAACATGGACACCATAGTGGGAATAATTAAGTACCTAATATTGAGAATAATTATTTATTAGTTAGAAAATTTGAAGGCATACTTTATATATTTACCTCACAATAAGGTATACAACATGATTTTAAGTAATGTAAAAAAAAGAAGAAAAAAACCAATAAACTTTTATGATTTTTAAATAATTATAAACAATTTTTCTTGTTTTTATTAGATTTAAAAACTGATTTTCACTATAAAAGATAATTGGATTACATAATTAAACAATAAGTGTATACTTTTTGTTTGGAAATTAATGAAAAACATATTTATTACTCCTTAATTAGTATTACTAGATAATATTATTATTTTTATGTATCCTAGTACGGTTTGACAAATGCAATAACTTTTGTTTTATTAAATAATTTTTGAATTTTTTTTTTCTGTTTTTTTTTTGAAAGTTATTACTACAGCATAGTGCTACAGCAATAACACATCTTTTTTTTTTTAGGACCCAAATTTTCAAATTTGAAATTTTATACTACAGTTTTAGAAAATATTCAAAAACAATTCATAATGTCACCAATTGAAGTCATAATAATACATAATATTATTATGACATATTTGACAAAATTATTAAATTATTCTCAAACTTAAAAAACTAGTAGAAAATGAAAGGATTAACCTTAATAAGAGATTAGGCATTAATATTTTTCTAAAAATCATGTTTACAAAATGGTTTTTGAATATTTTGTAAAGCTGTTGTATGAAATTTCAAATTTGAAAATTTTGAACTTAGGAAAAAAAATGTATTCCTTATTAATGTAGTACAATATTGTAGTCATAATTTTCTTAAAAAAAAGTTAAAAATGATTAATAGAACAAAAGTTATTGGATTTGTCAAATCATACTGAGACACCTTGTATATTTAAGTTTGACTTAGGAAATAGGTATTGGCTATTTTATTCTATTATATTTAAATTGTTTTGTTTATTAAAAGTAAAATGTATAATATAACTCTATATGTTTTATAAAACAGATATTATGATGATACAGAGTTCAAAATCTAAGATTTATATTAAATAATATTAAATATCTACTTTGTCTGGTATTTCAAAATTATATAAATTAAAGTGTGGGTTACATTAATAATATGCTTTTATTTTTCAATTATACATTCTTTACCTCCTTATGGTTTAAAAATATCTAATCTATAATAATTACTGGCTTGATTAAAATCTTTTGAATTCAAAACAAATTCTGAAAAGTTCAAATTATAGCAGTTTCAAAAATAAAAAGTGTGTACTTCGTACGTCGGGTGAGATACTCTTGACGGGTGTATTGAATTTTAAAGAAACGATAAATCATAAATGCAATAAAACGATTCTGAACGGAGCATCAAAATAACACACAATAATTACTATCAGTTTTAAAGAATTAAACTTAAATATTGAACATTTTAATCTAATTATTTAATAACAGAAGAAAATTAAGCACATAATTATAAAATAATAAATAAACAAAAAAAAAAATAAATAAATAAATAAAAAATATTTTAATTTTATCATAAAAATTTGTTAAGTTTTAAGTTTTTTAAATTTGAAATAATAACTTTGAAATGCATATTTATTTAAGTTGTTATGAAGAAGGATTAATGTGCTAATTTTAAATGTTATGTTATAGAGAACTAGATAAAAAAAAATAATGTTTATCATTAGTTTTATGTTGATATCTCTTACCCAATTGATCAAGTGATTTTTCATAGTCATCTTTTGAAAATATTTTTTTTGGAAAACTAGTCATGAGACAAAAAGGAGCATCACCATCGGAACGATTAAGTTCAACATATACTTTTACAGCAGCTAGCATCTCTTTGACGTTGAATGTTTGAATTATTGATTCACCATTTGTAAAACGTATCTAAATAAATTTGAAAATGTATTGTAATCATTCATAAATGTATTTTTAAATAACAATTACTAAGACTAATTTTCTCTATGATTAAATATATTTATCATAAATGCAAAGGTTTAAGGTGCTTACACACTGCTGCGGTATGCGGTACGGTATAGGTACCGGTAAAATTGTTACAATGATTATATATGGTATCAATCACACCGATATAATATTACCAGTCCAATGGACGGTACGTGCGCCGATATTCTTTGTGCGGTACAATAAAAAGTTTGCGCATGGAATTAAATGGGCGCTGTGTAAATAGAAACAGTTAACTCAACTATAAATATAAATAAATAATCAACATTTTACTATTCACAACCATTTTATGTATAAATAGTAATTTAAATATTTTAAGTTGTTAGTATCTAAAGTTCTTAACTATAATCAATAGTTATACCAATAATAGCAACTATATAAATCAAAATAATTAATTTTAGTATTTGTAACACTTCATTTATTGTGTCTGTGTATTAAATTTGAATTATAGTTGTATTAATCATTTAAACGGTTATTACAACTACTGCATACTGCATACTTAATGCAGGTACTGTATTAATTAATTTAAAAATAATAAATACATAATAAAAATATTTAAAAGTATACATTGAAAGTATTTGATAAAAATAATAATTTATTTTAACCCAATTATTTTTGTAAATGAGAAGATTATTCAATTAAAGTAATCACTAATTTTCATTATTTTTTAATATCGTACCACAGCAATGTGTGCTGAATAAAGTTTCGATACAATATTTTACCGTCCGAACCGTCCGGTATCTCATATTGTATACTGGATCAGTGTGCAAGCTACGGCGGTATAATTTACCGCACGAATAAAATATTTTGTATGGTAAAAGTACAGAATTTTAATAGAATATACATTATTAAATATGGTATACAATACAATAAGGTAATTACACTATAATATGATCGTATAAAGTAATACAATACGATAAATTTATTTAATAATCAATATGTAATGACCGTAGGGGATCATTACAGAAATCGAAAGTTTTAACTTTGTTACAAGAATTCAGCATACAATTTATGGGACTATTTAATACATAATTGCGGGTGTTTATAGTCGTATGAAAGGTAACAAAGACTCTGGCATTAATGTTATTTCATATTCACTTCACTACATTAAATATAAAATATAAAATATATTTATACATTTTATAATCTATAAAAATAATTAATAACTAATAGGTAACAATTTTAATTAAACTAAAATTTGAAAATTATTAAAAAAATAAAAAATGGTATTAAGTACAATTAATGAAATGAATATTAAAATAAAATGTTTACCACAAGTTTTTTTCAGTGACAAAGCACACAAGTGTTTAGGCATTAAGGTAATAAAATATTTTTTAGAAATTAAAAAATTGTAGTAGAAAATTTTCAGCATTCATCGCTGAGCAAATATTACCTTTTTATTGTTATTTATTTATTATTAATCTATTTTAGGTTATTCCATTAGATATAATTATTCAAAACATTTGCAGGTCATATTTATTTTGTTCAAATTATTGCTAGAACACTGAGGTAGTTATTAAAATTAGGATATCATTGTAGTACATAGGACAACTGAGGTCACCCTTCATCAATATTTTAATTATAATTAGGGTAAGAAAGTTCATGCATTTGCATGTTTTTACTGAATCTACCAACAAGTTGCTAGATCAGATGTGAATTTGAATTACACTTATACAAATCCAAATACAAAATTGTATTTTGCATATTTTCAGATTTTTTTATTTATCAGTATATATTTCTAGATTTTGGCTGTTTACTACATATTTGTGTCATATACTCATATTTACTTGATAAATAAAATGTAAAACTTATATTATATAGTTATTTTAAGTGTAGGCCAAACATTATTCTTTTACAACATTTTATGTTTTTGTATTATGACTTATGTATTTGACCAAACCAGATCACATATTATTGTAACTTGTAGTAGCAGGCTACAATTAGGCTTTTTACTTACAATAATGTTATAAATGTATTTAAATTTTAAGGGCATATTTCAGTGTTTTTAATTGCATATGTGCATGTATATTTTGGTAGTTTTTAGTACATTAAGTTCCAGGCCTTAATATAGGTATTAAAAAAAAAAAAAAATCACCTGCAATTTAGTTTCAGTATAACTATCAGAAAGTTTTTGTGGGTTCACTGTTGCTGTAAAAACTTCTTTTGGTTGTTCTACTCCAGTGACTTGATCAAGATCAATTATTTCTTCTTGTTTTTCACGTTTTCTGCCATCCAAATTTCCATCCTCCTGTCTAAAATAATAATAATAATAGTAGTATTTTAATAGAGACAGTAAATAGATAATGCAATAAAAATATTACTTTCTTTTTGCTGTAAATTTTGCTGGGGATAGTTTGTCCTCAGACTTGATTCGATTTTTTTTTGTTTCCAATTTTCCTCTTTTTGCTTTAACTTTACTTTCCTTATGTTTTTCCTCCAAACAATCTTTCATTTTTTTATTTTCTTCTTCTGTCAATAATTGTTTTTCTTCAGTTGATTCATCAGTTTTAAAAGTATTACTTGAAGCTGAATCTTCTTGAGAAACTGAAGATTCTACTTCATCGTTTTGTGTTAATAACCTGATAAAATAAATAGGTAACTTGTGAGGTTTGAGTAGACAACTGTTAAAAGTTAAAATTTGGGCTTTTTGTTCTAATTAAAAATAAATATAGCAAACAAAAATAGTCATAATCATAATAAATATAAAATTATGAAGTACCTATATAAAGTAATAGTGGTAAAAAAACAACTTACCACTCAAGAGCTAGGTCAATACTTCTACTTTTTGTCACTCGAACACTTTTTTCCCTGTAACAAAAATATTGTGAGAAACCTAGCAAGCCATATTTTTCAAATTATAACAACTTACACTTTGTCTTTCTGGAAACCCATATCAATAAGTTTCTTAATCATTTCCTTAGACTTCATGGTGAATGTTAGAATAAAATAATTATATTGTATTTAATAACTAGACATTAATCTAGGACAATATTGGAATTGAAGTCGTTTATTATCGAATTCTAACGTGGGTAAACAAAAGTCAACATATCTACATAATGTTAGAATCAATATTCGTTTTTAATGTGTACCAAATAGTGATAAATGCCTTAGATAATACATACAGAAATAAGATTTAGATAAATTCCGTTCGTAAGTTCATATTGAATAATATTATTATCATTTAACACTATCTATCTTCTAACCGTCTACCATGTTATAGCCATCTAACCTTAAAAATTTAACACTGCATCATCTAATGTGTCTGTCAACCGAAATTTTGTTTAGAGACAGAATTTAGAGTTTAAAGTGTTATTTTTACCATGTATAAAAATACAGGAAGATCTATTTAAGGAAGCTTTTTAAAAATTATAAATTGAAAATGTTTTAATGTAATAACTTTAACCAAATAAAAATCTGTTATTTATTGTTTAACAATAGTGACATATACAGGATTTTGCCGAGGGAGGGTAATAGTAAAAAAAAAATATTTCTAGTGATAAATGCATGGCTAAGTATACAAGGATGTTAATAAAATTACGCATTTTCACTAACACTGCACGGATACTCCAAACATGGAAGAAATTACCAAAATCCTTGGAACAGTCTCTTAAATTGGGTCGGGTGGACTTGTCCGAAAATGGTAAGCGTCTCAAAAAATGGTGGCATTGAATCTGTTGCCAACCTATAATTTTCCAAATTGATATGTCAAGTAATTATTTTTTCATCCGGTGTGTACCACTATGTGTTTTTATGGTAAAAGAGGTCTTAGAAATTCCGAGAGGTTTACAATGTTATTATCAATCCCAGAAATTGTCAAAGCGCACGCGTGAGGACTTTTTTTCCAAATACTCATCGTGATAAAGGGACAAGAACACGACTCTTTCCGCTTGTCGACCGCTCTGCTATGCTTCGAAAATCGAAAATATCGCTCGACTTGTGCAACATGGGGACATTTTGGCTTAATGATCGATTTGCTATGTGACGTGGGACATTTTGGAAAAAACAAAAAAAAAATCAGGCGGTGGACCTGAGACTTTCGGTATTGGGTACACACGCATAGACAATTGCGCATCTCCCTCTTAAATTATCATAGATAAATTTATTATATAACCAAATAACTAAAAATTAATATTATTCTTCTTTATGATTCAATCATTTCTTCCAAGTCTGGGGAACCATAAAATACACAGTGATAGCTTGCTGACATGCCTATATACTTAGCCATGGCTAATTGATTTGAATTCGGTATTTTAAGGTATGTAAAATGACCATTTTCACCATATGGTAAAATGTCAGAGAAGTATGTTTTTACCCCCATCAAGCACTCAACTCAAAATTGATCAAATCTTTTTGAAATTTTTATGGCATTTTTTCGTGACTATTTTTAGTGGTTGGTGAAATTTTCAAGTCTTTTGCTGCATTATTTTAGAAGTTATGTCAAAAAGTAATTTTCA
>JAIPRM010012025.1:0-12433 GCA_025469315.1 Stegophylla sp. TES_Ste_2020 | reverse complement strand
TTATTTTTTTATTTTTTATTTTTTTTTTCTATCATCACTTTTTGCACAGAAATACTTGTCCAAAAGTTTCAACCGTCGACTTTTTGAATCAGAATTTTGTTCTTATGGTATTTCTAAGAGGTTATTTATCTAATTTTTTTATAAAATTTGGCAAAACTGCCCGAATTATGATGAAAACGCCTTTAAAACTTTTCTTTGTGGTAAAATAAGCTCTTAAATTAAAATTATTATTCATGAGAAATAAATATTTTTAATTTAGATAACGCGATTTTTAATCTAAGATAACCATTGCAGGATAATTGGCATAAGAGTGATGAGATAATATGAGTAATTTCTTACACAGAAATTATCTAGATAAGTGTCAACACTGCTCGTAATTAGCTTACCGCGGTCGTGAACAAATTATTACGACGCAATTAAATGTCGAATAACTCGAATCAAAACTCCCCCACACGGCCAAAAAAAGGTCATTCGTCCAAATTAATTATTATTATTATTATTATTATTATTATTTGCCTCGTTTTCCCCGCGACAACAATGACGCGTGTCGCTCGCGCGGTATTGATTTGGAATAAAAACATTTAACGATTTCGGTAAAAAAAAAAAAATACAAAAAAATAAAAAATCGTAGGTTATAAAAAATAATATAAACGGTGAGTGGTCGTCATAAATATAGTATACCTAATAATACTGTATACATAAATAAACAGAATAAAGGGAACCCTTAAAATGACGTAATCTGACAATGGCTCGTCACGACATCAGTGCCCGAGGGCAGGTAAAACAGCAAAAGGGTACGTTATTATTACTATAAAATAATATAATTTCTTCATTATAAATGACTTACGACGTCGCCTTTCGGTCCGTCCAGTCCGATGGGTCCCTGTAAACACGCGTAACAGAAAAAAACAAAAAAAAAAAAATGTTAATAAAAATGGTTTATAACAATAATAATACAATATAACAAGTTCCTGTAGTACATATGATAATATACATTTCGTGTGTATATAAATATTGTAATACGAAAAACATAATATATTATATATATAAAAAAAAAAAATATTATTTGTAAATTATGATCATACTATTCGCTGTGTGCACAAAACTGCAACAGGCCAACGTACAAAATATAATATATTATGCTATATTATATAATATAGCACACTTTAGGTTAGGGTGACCATACGTCCTGTTTTATACAGGACTGTCCTGTTGTCCTGACGAACTTCTTTCAGGACGCTTTTCGTTCCGTGATTTCAAGTATGTCCCATATTAATCCCGTTTTTTCACTTACTGTTGGTTTAAAATTTTTGAAATTTTTAAAATGAAATAATGTAAGAATCTAGAAATCTTTTGGATACCATTAAATCAATTAATAAGTTTTTTTTTTTTTTGGAAAGTAAAGTATATATAAAAAAGCATGAATAAAGGATTTGAAGAAATTTAAAAAAATATCAATTTAGTTTCATTACGTTTTTCAAAATAATGTTTTTATGTGTTTAAATTTAATCTATAATAAGTAGTTTAAAAATTATACAATCATAAAACATAAATAAAAATGTAATAAATACTTATTTATTTAAAAGTATTATGAAAAATATTTTTGTCCTGTATTTCATTTTCTCAATTATGGTCACCCTAATTCAGGTGCACACACGTCGAGCGCATGACAAATGCTAAGTGTCGCAGATCTGCATGCGGTTAAACGGGTGTTAAGCTCATGCACGAGTTAGTGTACGGGTTAGTCAGGCGTATGTGTGTGTGTGTGTGTGTGTGTGAAACGTCCGCAGTGGCGTGACGAACATTCGAGGGGCGATCGCAAGCGGGTTTTCAACGGGTCTTTATAACGAGAAATCCCGTTTATATCAATTTTTCAGAACGTCACAATAACAATTATTACCACTCTACACGCCACTTCGTCACGTATAATATTATTGTACGTATCAGTCATTTTCAAAACGGTCGCGTCATTATAGCCATTGCCAGCCGACGACGACGACGATAATCCTCAGTCCTCACGCCCTGGACAACGACTTACATCCCCCACCACCATCATACTAAAATCATAATCATTACTACTGCTATATACTTTCACCACAAAAGAACAGAAAATCTCAGAAAATTCAATCTTCCGGAAAACGTGATTTTAGATTTTTTTTTCTCTCTCATTTTCTCTCATGTTGTTAAAATACATCAATTATTTTCAGCTTTTGAAGATTTTAGGTTATAACCAATACAAACTTAGCGAAATGTGTTACACTCTTATCAGTGGCAGATATTTTAGCGTCAGGCAAAACAGGCAGTTGCCTAAGGCGGCAAATTTTCGGAAGCGGCAATTTCATGTTTTAAATTATATTTTAACCGACTTCAAAATAATAATAATTGTAGTCATACATTTTTCATATTCAAAAAATATTTTTATTTTAAAAACGTTCACTAAAGTGTTTGTTATTTTATTAAATGTTACTGAAGTTAGTATACGTACAATATAATAATGTAATAATAATATAACAACAATATAATGAGAATTGTCGTTTTTAAATTTTTTCTGTGGGAAGGGATGACTAAATCGGAAAATTCGGTGTATTAAGATTAAATATTTGACTATTTACACCATTTTATACAAAAAATAACTTTAAAGTACCTATATCGATTATTTTAGCACTATAGGATTGTTAAATACTTAATTTTAATTTTGAAGAATATTTTAAATTGATTAATAATATTTTTACTCAATTTTATAATACATTTTCGTTCTTGGCACTGGTATTGGTATCCTGTTTTCACAAATAGAACTATTATTGAACCTAAAAATTGATTATTAAGTTAAAAAAAAAAAAAAATTTCGCTTCAAAATTCTAAACATAATATGAATGGTAGAAAATTTTTTTCGGGCGTTAGAAAAAAAAAAAAACTAGGGTTACCTAGGGGCGGCAATAGTGTAAATCCGTCTCTGACTTTTATCGTTAAGACACAGCTTCAAAGAAAATAACCTCCCGTCGAGATTGCGCAATTACTCCTAGTAGGTAACACACTGGCATTATTTAGTAATATTTGACTAGAGAAGACCTAAAAAAAACTCTCAAAAATTACCTTTTAAAAGATGCAAAAATATCATTGTTAAAACTCTAAATAATTACCTAAAAAAAACGCAATAATTCTCTAAAAATTTAATCCAATTAAATACATTTCACGGACAAAATGAAGTTATTTCACAAATAGGAAAAGCAAGTTTCAAACAATGAAATCCAAAATTTTTTTTAAAAAAAAAAATTAAGTTGAAACGTACAACATCGACATATAATGTGAAAAAATAACGTAAAAAATTTAAAAAAGGACTCTTTACATTTGTAAAAAAATACAAAAAAAAAAAAAAAAAAAATGAGGAATTGTTAATCCAATCTGAATACGAAATGACCTCATTTTCGTTCAAATTTAGCATTTTTTGTCATCCGTAGCCAGACAGTAATATGAATGTACATTGGCAGCGTGCGACCTACGCGAGCATATAATATACTACGACATACACGACGACTCCCGGGGCCGTTTGTTACAGGATTATTGAACGCGTGCGGAACGAAAACGCGAACACAGTACGTTTTATACTTAAAAAAAAAAAGTGTCTTTATCTCTCCACACGGCTACTTTTGCCGTGCAAAAAACCCACGCGGTTAGAGCAAAATACAATAACAACGACGATAGTAGCCCACGGTAGTAATATTTCAAAGCAAGCGTAAAGGCGAATCTATAGCATCCGATGCAACGCTTACTTCATTCGTAATACTCGCGTTTTATTATTATTATCATCACCATTGTTCTTTCGCATATTATTTATACGAATGATTTAATAATAATAATATACTTAGGCATAGCCGGAAAGTGTGATTAGATACTAAGTATACACGACGTCAATAAAACATGAAATTTATAACTACGTGAAACGTTGCAAAAATATATTTTAAAAACTGGACATACTTCGCACCATGGGTATTCTTCGCTCTGAGGGCAGGTGTGTGGAATTTATAGTTGTTTATACAGAACAATAATAACTGAAAGTTTTGTATTGAATATGTTTAAAAATTCAAGTAACAGAATACCTAATTCAATAATTCACTTTGATGTTCATGCGAAAGACGAATTTAAAGTGTTTAGAAATTTAAAGCTCTAATAGTTGAAAAACTGATTTTGACGAAAATATAAATATAAGTAGAGCTATATACGAGAGTATAAACTCATATAAAGTGCCCGCCCTAAAAACAATGAATTAATTATGTTAAGAAAAGAATAATGAAAATAAATCTGCCATTTTTATTGGATTTTGTCATTTGTCATTTGATCCGTAGTTCTATTTTTAAACGCTAGTAAAAAAATTATGCATTGAGCCAACCTTTAAGAAAATTCAACCACGAGTATAAAAGCATGTACAAGGTGTCTTATTTGTTAGAAATAATTTCTATTTACCAAATTAGGAATTATACATTATATTATACAAAAGTGGTTGGATTTCGTAAAAATATTTACAGTTTTTATTACACTCTTGTTATTTATGGGTAAAGGTTTTGAATTTCTAGTATTATTTACTTTTGGAGTGATAAAATTTTGCTAATTTCATAAAAATCTAGTTTACACCATATTTTACCGTCTTTACTGTAGTTCTTCTTCCAGCTCGGAATTTCGAAAAACGACTAATCTCTATTAAGTACCATGCGAACAAAAAATAAAAAAGAGAGAGACATCATTGTAAAACCACTAGCTTCTTCACGCACCGCTCGGAATCCAATAAAGCAGCGAGCATGTACGAAATAAATACGTCACGAGACGGGGGTATATAAACATAATATAATGCCGTGCGGAGAACCACCACCATTAATCTGAAATAATGTAATATCAACGTTGGCTCAGGGCTGAACACAGGGGTTGTTATCGTGTACCATATATATATATATCGTTATATCTCTGGAGAAAAACGCGATCGTCTCGATCCCGGGACGTGCATCCTATAATCTCTTTTATAGCCACTACGCGCGCCGCGGTTCGTGTCTTAAAAACTAACAATTCACGCGCTCCGTCGCCTTCTTCAGCAGCCCCGATTTTCAACGGGAACGGAAACAAACAAATCGAATAGAGTGGGGTCAGCCGAAACCGGCACGAGGTTATACCAGCAGATTACCACGAGATAAAAACGATTCGCCGCCGACCGATTCACGAGGCCGAAAGACCTGCACAGCGCGCCAAAAACGACGAGGAAGGTAGAAATACAGAGAAAGACAGATGGGAAGAGAGAGAGAGAGAGAGCGAGAGCGAGAAGAACCGGAGGGAAAGATAAAACACAAACAATATGAGACGTGTGCACACGACCAATACAAAGTGCCTCCTACTGTATACTATATCGTATAAAAAAAAAAATTAAACTTATCACGCGATTCTCTCCTGTAAGACTTCCGCCGCCGCCGCGACGGAGAGATAGCAATTTCGGAAGCAAAAACTCGTACATACGGAACTCAAACGACGCCACGTTATTTCGGTCGCGGCGATGAAAAAAAAACCCCCCCGCAGTCCAATTACCCCTCCTCGTTCCGGGTCCCGGCGGTCAAACGACCAAAAGAAGCCAAACCACCCTGCCCCACATCGCGGATTTTCGGGTAAACACTAATAAATATTAAAATATGACACTCGGATTGCGGTCAAATCGCACCCCATAAACGGGCAGAAAAAATTTAAGAAACGAGTTGGCCAATTTTTTCCCCCTTTTCCTCTGATTAGTTTAAAAGTCATTAGAATATATTAGGAGTCCGATCTAAATAGTACCAAATTGCGATTGTTAATTTACCAAAAGGTTTTGTTTTTAATTTACAAACAATCATCAACCGACTGCAGCTGCAGTGGTATGGTTTCGCGACGAAATTATTAATTGTCGTTGATTGAACATTGCTCTGTAGAGGCTTGTTGTTATCACAATAATTGTTATTTAAGTCTGTGCAATTTTGAAATTAACATACCAAAATGGTCGCCGATGTTGTTTCAATATTAAACGTTCGGCGAACAGCAAATACCTATATACAAAACAATTAATCAAAATAAAAATAATAATAACGCGAGATCTGATAGGCGAACGAAAACCATCTGAATCGTTATTACGTATATACTTTATAACATTATTTTAAACGGGTGAATCGAATTTCGAAAACAAATTATTTATATACAGCGTGAGATCAAAGTCTGTCAATATTTAACTAAAACCGCAATAATTACTGTAAATTACTCGGAAATTAATCAGTAAAATATACAAAAATGACAGCGGTATATTTACAATAACGATGTACCGCCGCAGAAGTTTCTAATTTTTTTCCGCTGGCTTTACACGAAGCGGTAATAAACATCTATTATATTTATGGAAAGAACATATTTTAATCGAAACCGGAAAGACTTCTTTTCGAAATATTTTGTTTCGTTATTATCCAGCGGTCAGCCTGTTGCTAAAGAACTGTAAGTATGTAACGAGGCGTAGATAATTCCGTAATAATAATTCTCAAGACTCTCAGTCTCGCCAGTATGTAAAGGTATATACCTAACGAATAAGCGCATATTATTATTTAAAATTGAAAAAAAGTTTTAATTTATATTAATTGAAGCACTGGAAAATTTTCAGATACATGTTAAACAACGTTGGAAAATAAACACTAAGCTAGTATGATAATAGTAATGGTAGTAATAAATACATAGTAAGCTGCAGTAGCATAAGCGCAATTTGAAAAACTTTTTTTTTTTTTTGGGGGGGGGGCTAATATGTTTGTTTGATTGATTTAACCAAAAAAAAGCATTTATCTTATGTAATTCTCAAAAATTCTGGGGAGGGCTATGAGTAGTTTTGAGGGGGCTTAGCCCCTTTGAGCCCCCCCTATAATTGCGCCAATGTGCAGTAGAACGGTAAATGTATATAATGGCAGTGAATAAAACACACTAATATAACCTATCGCCAGCCGTGATTCGGTCAGAGTTCAAATTTCGGAACGAAAGAAAGTTCAAGTTTTTTTTACCATTTCCCGCTTCACATTACTCTGTTTAACACAACTCATGCGCAGCAAATGTAACTACTCCACTTAAACAATCGCTACTCTCCATTTTTTTCGTCCTCAAATCGTATTCCACCCTTACTATTGTGCTACGTGTTTTTGGAACATATATGACAGTATAAATGAACTCACACCATTTTATGGGTATTTTGTTAAAATATAAACCGACACCAAAACGGATTACTGTGAAATTAATATACGTATATTGTTGTTTAGTGCGATAAAAACGTATTGTTACACAACAGTGGTGAACCCGGAGAGAAACAATGGTGGTGGTTTGCCTCTAAGGACCAAAAATTTATGTTTTATTAAATTATTACTAAGGCCGTTGTGCTAATAATACATAGGACTATAATAAAACTGACTCTATTAAATTTATGTAAAATGCGTACACGATTACAGAAACAGAGTTATTGTTATGGTGTAAAGCGTAGAATTTAGTGCTAATTTAATTTTTTTCCCCTCCCTAACGAGCTAACCTAACTCTGAAATATTGCTTTCCAAGCACACAATTATTCGTTTCATATAATTGAAAATCAAATATTTTTTTATTTTATAGCATTTCTCGCATCAAAATCCACGCCTAGTTATATCGTAACTTTGTGTGATATGTGAAGACTGACTAAAGTCTTGTGGAAATCGTAGAAAAGTTTATCCAGAAAATCGTTTTTTATACATCTTTTTTTTTGTCTTTTTCCCGCCCCCTCCCACCCCAAAAGCTATCTCTCTGGATCCGCCACTGTGTTTATCACATATTAGGCGGCGCAAATTACTAAATCCTCTCTCGTCATTCGGAGAGAGAGAGACACGCGAGTATTGTCTTACCATCACGCCTCTGGTGCCTTTCATTCCTTTCAGGCCCTGAGAAAAACAATAACAACAAAAAAAAAATAAAAAAAAATAATAATAACAGTATAATAATAGTCAGGGTAAAAAAAAAAGTACAGCTACGACAAAAATCGAATAAAAACGAGTGGCGTGACTGCGCGAGTACGGGGGGGGGGGTTTGGGGGGTTGCACGCGGGGTAAAAACTTTTTCTCACGTATAAAATAAAATATATCGGCGGAAATCTTTGGCGTTTTATGAATTCGGTTACGCGCGCGACGGCCCAAAATCAATTGGTGAAATCTGTGAAACCCGAGCGGGGAAAATACATATCTCCTGTAGGTATATGTATGTATATAGGATTCGACGGGGATTTAAAATCGTTTTTCGAGCGCAGCTGCGGGCGAGTGGTGCAGCGCGACAACATCATCGTGCACATGCGTTCTGGTTGCAGGGGTGAGCGCGTAGAAAATCGCGGCGGTCGACGTGCAGAGGCAAAGAAAAAGAAAAAAAAACGAAAACGAAACTGTACGAAAATAAAAAGGACGTCGACACAAAACTATATATACATTATATATATTATATATATAGGTATGAAAAAAATCTCGTCGAAACGTGGTGAAATAAAATAAATAATATACAAGCGAAAAGCTGTAGTCGTGTGTGTGTGTGTGTGTGTGTGTGTGTGTGTGTGTGTGTGTGTGTGTGTGTGTGTCTGTGTGTGTGTGTCTGTGTCTGTGTGTCTGTGTGTGCGAGTGATGGATTTTCGAGCCAAAAAAACAGTCGTGTTGACAAGCGTGATTGTCGCTGTTATGGATGATGTGGTGTGCCAAAACAAATAATATTAATAATAATAATAATAATAATAATAGATAAATTTATATTATTATTATATTATATTATTAAAAATTATGTGATGAAAAATATACAATATGTGTGATTAGTGTGAGTGAAAAAAATAGAATGATAACGTTCGGTGTATAATATAAATATATTTTGATGTGAATAAATACCGGAAAACCATTTTTCCCAGGCGGACCTGCCGGACCCTGTAAAACACATATTTTATGACGTATTGATGTCGTTCACAAAAAAACGCCACGCGTGACAATATCGTTATTTTATCATTACTACCGTCATCGTTAATCTCGACAATGACGATAACAACAATGACCTTAGATCGTAATACACTATGGATAGAGTTATAATAAGCATAAGACGTGTAAACAACACATCAGAGCTAAATATTGTTATGCCAGTATGGAGAGTCACTTCAGCGCATGCGCGAGTACATGATATACCTGTTAATATGAGTAGGACAGATATTTATATGCCGCCTTAAAACCCTATCAAATATGTATATAGTTAGGCACAAAAAATTACCAGAATATGTCCTTAAAAAATATACTCTAAAAGAAAACCTTAGGAAATTTGAAAATAATTGTATTTTATTACTATTTTTAAGTAATTACAGCAAATAAATCTTAACAAAAACGTTTTACATATTATTTCATCACATTGTAGTTTGAAATTTTCAATACCATTTGAATGAAACGAATTAATAATATTTTTTTTCCCGAAATTCTGGTAATACATTTAGCTATTCGCCAGCTAATATTTATACATTTTTAAATTTTTTATGAATATTGAAAAATTATTATTTTTTGAATTATATAAAATGCAAAAATAGCAAAATATGCAAAATAAAATTGTGTGTGTGTGTGTAGAATCGATAGATCATAAAACACATTTTGAAATAAACTAGCTACTTTTTGGACCGACCGATATAAAATAAAATATGCAAAAGCATATAAATATCAGCTGTCCTAGACATCAGTATACATAATATAATAAAATATATAGATTACAACCAATAAAAAATATATTTATTTATTTATTTATTATGAATATACGGGCTTAGCACTCTCAGTACAATATTCGAATAAAAAACAGGTATACAACAAAAACGTAACAGGAATTAAGATAATAATTAGAACAAAATTGAAAAATATAAAAAATAATATAATATATACATATAATAAGGGAACGCGCCGTGTGCAATAAACACACGTCCTATTGATATTAATATGTAGTTGACTACACACTTTTTACACATACTACGCTAGCAATGGCTTTATCCACAGTACAGTTTATCACGATCTAAGATAATAACAATAATAATAAAATAATAATTATGAATTATATTATTTACTATTACAACAGCGGAAATTGTTTACAACAGCAGCAGCACACTAATTGATTTCCAGCTCGTACAACAAACGAAACGTACACAGGTACGTTCAAACGGCCTGTTGTACGTATATATAGGTGAGGCGAACCCTCGGTTAAAAATTCATACGCGTTTTGTATAAAACCCGTCTGCACGCTGAATAATACGTGTGCGGGAGTATTAACTACGCGTGGACGCACGTGCAGCAACAACACGAGCAGTTCGTCCAGCGACGTCTCAAATAATATTATGATTATTATTATTGTTGTTGTCGTGTACCATCACTCAACAGAGACCCGTCCACCTTTGATAATAATAATAATAATAATCGCGCGTATTAATAATTCCAAGCGAGAGTCCTTAATTTGTATTCCCTTCTATCTCGGCGGCCGGCGGACGTTTTTATTTATGTCCGTAATAATCGTTACAAATGTACGTACACACGTATGTATGTACCTGTACACGATTACGTATGCAGTATTATTAATAATACAAGTCATTTACTACAAATTTAACCCCCCCCCGCGCGCTTCCTATCGGGGCTTCGCATATTTTTCGAGCAAACCGACTTCGATAAACGCCCGCCAATGGAATAATGTATAAGTTGACAGAGCCCGCGGCAACAATAAGATAGGTGGACGACCAATGTTTTTTTAATTTTAAATGAGAGCCCGGCAATGAAAAACCAAAAAAAAAAATTAATTATTTTAATATTTTTATATATTCATTGAAAAAAAAGCAGGACATACTTCGCACGATGGGTGGTATTCTCTTGGCGGGCGTATTAAATCTTAAAGAAACGATAAATCATTTCTTCAATAAAACGATTCTGAACGAGGGAAGTTAATAATATAAAAAAAAATGTTCAAAATTTTTTTTCATATTTTCAAAATTTTCTTGCGCCAAAATCTTTTTTATAAGATTTTCTATCTATGTTTAAATTTTCATAAAATTCTGTTCAAAAAATGATGGTTTTCGAGTAGTTTTTGTCAAATTTTGGGTAGTTTTTCCAAAAAAAAACATTGAAGAATTGAGAAATTCAAAAAATTACCTCTCTAAAGTACAATTTAGAGGCAAATCGGGTTTCAAAAAGTTATTGATCGAAACATTTTTGGACAAGTATTTCTATACGAAAAGTTGTACACAGCAAAAAAGAAAAAGGAAAAAAAAATAAACATTATTACAAAAACACTAGCTTCTTCACTTCGTTCAGAATCTAAAAACTACTTAGAAAATGAACCTTGAAATTGTTGCCATTCAAATATTAATTATATTTTCTTGGTAGTCGACGACTTTGTGTTAACATTAATTATTCATTGATCCGTATTTTTGACTTGAGGAGTCTTACAAATTTTAACTTTAAACCAGTGTTTCTTAAAGTGGGGCAATATCACACCACTGAGACACTAGAATTACCCAAGAGGGAAATGAAAGTTACAAACTCAATGTGGGGGGAAAGTATTATAAAAGTGGGCGTAGGTGTTTCAATGTGAATTTTCCTTCAGCTAGTCGAATAATTTTTTTAAATTGTACAAATAACTAACTATGGAGGTAATTAAATTAATTTGTCATTAAATATTGATAAGATTTTTTTCAGTACCGTTACTCACACACAAATAGATAAGGTTGTATAAAATTTTCAGCTCACACTATTAAGAATTTAAAATTGTATAAGTTTAAACTTATATTCTCACTTTATAGTGAATTCCTAACTGCGTGTATAATGTTTTTAGAATTCTAGTAACTGTTGGAAGGGCACTTTCCAAATCAAAATAGTCAAAAATAAACTTTTTTCGAAATTCAATTTTCAAAGAAAGCGAAGAAAAAAGTTTAGAAAGAAATTCTTTTTGAAATAAAACATTTTTATAATATAGCATACTAATGTTAATGATAATTTATCATTTGTTATTTGAATATTTATTTTATAAATTGTGTTAAAGTTGTAAAAAAATGAACACATTAATAATAATAATTATTATATTTTATTTCATAGGTTATTTATTTTAGATTTTGAGCGAAGTGAAGAAGCTAGTGTTTTTACAATGATGATTTTTTTAGATTTTGAATGAAGTGAAGAAGCTAGTGTTTTTACAATGATGTTTATTTTTTTTTCTGTATACAACTTTTCGTATAGAAATACTTGTCCAAAAGTTTCGATCAATAACTTTTTGAAACTCGATTCGTCTCTAGATTGTACTTTAAAGAGGTTATTTTTTGAATTTCTCAATTCTTCAATGTTTTTTTTTGAAAAAACTACCCAAAATTTGACAAAAACGACTCGGAAACCATCATTTTTTGATCCGA